>JANAVB010008599.1:29506848-29584348 GCA_029216955.1 Iris pallida
TTGTACTTCCCCTTCCCGACACGACATGTAAAACACGCACATAAGAAAGATAAAATATGGTATCCGTGTGACGAGCGTGTCGAGAATCAAATATTAAATGACTAATAATGAACTACAGTAATTAACAATATCGAAAACAACCGAATGTACTCGCCTGGGTCCTTTGCTGGTAAAACCGATAATACTAACTACTCAATGTGCCACATAAAAGTCAAACTCGCGCAACAGTCTCCAGATGTTGAAACAGACATCACCAATACGTTTGATATAAATAAATGTCTAAGAATGCCTACTCAAAATTCTAATTCTGGACATAGGGGCAAAATTATAATTTTGGGTCAAAACAATATCTGTCGTTGGACCTGCTTTGTACCGAAAAGCGTGCCAGTACCTACGGTCTATAAAGTCATCAAACTATACATCTACAGGTCTGGTTTGACATTATGAACCCAATCGTATGTCCAAAGTTGGATTCTAGTGGGCCTTGCACAAATTTGCATGTTGGATCGGGTCGCGGGCCCGCCAAAAGGGCGTTCCGATCGACCTTCTCAAAATCGGACCAACTTGGCATCCAGGACCAAAAAAATGACACAATCCTGTTGGCGTAAGTTTTGTCTCGAGATGACGAACGTGCACGAAGTAATGAACTAGTTTTCAAAGGGGCCGATATGAGGTAGTTTGACTGATACGTCTCAATTTCGTCGCGCACACACAAGAAAATTGAGTTTCGTTGAATCCCATATGTCGACAACATCCATATGCGTATTTCAATGCTCAGGGTTGCGACCACGTCGTCCGGTTTGTCGGGCGCATGCCATATTGGGAATATTTCTAATATTTTCAACAGTTTGAAACCAGTTTTTTGTCAATATTGGGAGACCGATTTCTCGACGTATAGTTGTCGAAATTGACTTCTGTAAAAAGTTTTGAAGCCCTATATGTTTTCTAGGACTGTCTTTAATTAGTTTCCTAGAAAACCTAATATCCTGATAGGAAACAGGCTACTAAGTAGGGTGGGTGGCTTGTTTCTTTATTGTTTTAACCATAATTTTTCATCAATTTTGGAGTCGATTTTACACCAGTTTTTAATAGTTTTGCCTGAATCTAATTACTGGGATTAGATGGTGTATAGGTTGACTACACATAGGAGTTGGTAATTTGAGATTCGATCGAGTATTAATTATGAAAAAAAGATCGAGAAAGGGGGTACCTATTGTCGACCAAACAGAGCGCTGCTCTGTTCTTGTCGGATTTGAGCGACGGTCCGGCTGCTCAGGCGGCTGCAGTTGTCGTGGGTGGTCGCAGGAAGTCACACGAGGTCGGAGAGAAGACTCAGGAACTTCTCTAGAAGGCTTTGATTCATTTTGGTAGCAAAATTCTCTCGTTACCAACTGAACATATATATCGACCTAGTTTTCCTATTAATCCGATCAAATTTTCGTATTCGGGATATAGATTAGGTTTGAGATTTGGGATAGAGACTTATACAGAAGGATTTTAAATTGATGCAGATAAGAATTTGGGCTCGATCTAATCAATCCGAAGAATCCCTTTCTCTGTTCCGTTCAATATACAGGGGTTGGGTTTGAAAGTTTTGGAAAGATGGTGAACAGTAGGCCGCTGGCACGGTTCACCCATGCTATATATTTTTGTTGTTGTTGCTTTTATTTTTGTTTAGAAGTTAGAACTTAAAAATCTAATAAATCCTAAGGTCTGAGAAGTAAATAGTCTAACCAAAATCTTTTTGTAAAATAAATACCCCTTCTTTATAACATGGTAAAAGCATTTTATTAGATAGTGTAGGAACGAAATCGTAAAGCAAATACTCTAGAGGGGGGTGAATAGAGTAGGCAGTAGAATATTGCTAATTAAAAAACTCGTTAGCAGTTAGATAACATATATAATTATAATCATAAAATAAATGACAGTAATAAAAGAGTGATCAGAAGGCAAATACAAACACCAGATTTATACTGGTTTTCCTCTTGTGAGGACTACTCCAGTCGGAAGAACTCTAGCTTCCAATTGAATCCACTATTGGAAAATCCTGCAAGTTTTCATACGAAGTCCTTACAACTTCTACAGACGCGAGCTTTGATACGAAGAACTCGACCAACTTCAATTGTGAAGAGTCAATCTTCAATCAAGCCTCTGATTACAATCACTCTGAAACTTCTAACCGCACCGTACTGGCAAATCAATAGAGGATTGTAACTGGCTTGGGATTTGAAAATAGAAGCTTTTTAGAACTCTTTAGAAAGAATGTAAGATTTAGAAGAGAAGAGATTGAAAGTGAATTGTGATTTGAAATTATTGAAATCCTTTTCTATTTATAGTTTTTCCAAAGGCAGAACTCTACAGAATTCGAGCAGAATTCGATAGAACTCTTTGTAACAAACCACAACTGAAAGGAGACCAAGTTCAAAATCAAATGTTCACATAACGTTTAACTTTGCTGAACTCTGGCCGAGTTCTGTTAGGGTTTGGTCAGTTGATTTTGTGAAAAATAATTTTGGCTTTTTGAAAAAGTCCTTCAGAAGCTTTTTGTAAAAATAGATGATCTTCAAAAACATAGGTCATTTTGAAAAGATAGGTCAATTTTAAAAAACATTTTCAGATAGCCTATTTTCCAGTATGACTTGGTATACAATGTATTCCTTCCTAGACTCAATAAAATAAAAAATTACATTGCTTTGAAGGAAATACATTCTGAATGGCAAACAGCTTCGGTCTTGAACGGAGTAGATATCCATCTTTGATCAGTGTCCAAAACGTCGTTAGTAAATATCTGAATTGACTCGCATTTATATCGAGACAGAGTTTGATCAATTATTAAAATCAGGTTTGACCATGACCAATGGGCCAACAATCTCCTCCATTTTGATAATTGACAAACCTTGCCGATATAACATCTTGGTTTTGATCAATTCAAAAGTGTACCAAAAGTACCGAGAGATAAAATGAAAAAAAAATTGTCATAACCTGTATTCCGTATTCATAAAGATGTTAGATCTTATTTCTCCTCCTTAGCAAAATACTTGCAAAGAGAAAGCTCCTCCGCAATAAATGCATAAGTAACAATTAGTAAAGAAACACAAAATATAAAAACATTCATCACAGGCGTGGTAAAAACATTTATAAAAAAATAAGATAAACGAAAATGATATAACAACACATGCATGGTATTTGTCACAGGCAGTTTATATGAAGCATAAAGAAAGATAATGCTATAAAGCTGAAACAAATAAAATGCTAAGCTGAATAATAAACTAAAGTGAAACATATGCCAAACTGAGGCATAAAAACATGTATATGAAGAGTCACAAATCATATCCAAAAATAAAGTGTACTGATAATATCTTAGAATGTCGGAGCATTTCAAGTAAACATAAGACAAAATAGACAGTCTCAAACAGTAATCTCAGAAATCATCATCCTTATCCTCATCATCATCGGCTGCAGCGCCAGCATGTCCAGAAGGCCACTCCAGAAGTGCCGGCTCCAAAAGTATGAGGAGTGGCACCAGAAGTACGATACCAATCGTATGTGTTCCCTGGCTGGAACAGAGAGTGGACCGCCTCATCATTAATACGGTAGCCAGAAACAGAAGGGTCTCGAGGTAGAGAGCTAGCAGAGTGACCCATCTGTGCAAATCGCAGATCGACGAAGGAGTTGACAATAGCCTGAATCGAGTCACGTCATGAAACTCATGTTCCCTGGAAGTGTCAACATAAAATGACTGCAGATCTGATAGATACTAATGAATACCCTCAAATGTCATAGGGTAAGACTGAGGAGGACTAGGTGCTGTGGGAGTAGGTACAGGAGAAGGTGCAGTAGGTGGAGGAACAGTGTCAATGTTGCGACAAGAGAGTTTGAGAAACTTAGGCTCAGGGTTCAGAGCACAAGTGGATAAGTCAATATCGAATCTCTAAAAGATGCGTGGGATGATCATCACATAAGAGAGGTTGTGATCTCTACCGCGACATCTACCCATCATCTGAATGATAGTCATAGGGGCAGAAAAAGGAATCCCCTTAAGAATGTGATATAAGCAGAAAGCTCAAGTGTGACATCATCTTTTGAAGTAGATTTTGGAAGTAGAGTTGAATAGATGATGCGATGTAATTCATAGTTAAACAAGTTCAAGTTATTGGCTTTGAACTTTCCAGGACGAGCACGTGCGGGCACACAAAGCTCATTCTTGAAACTAACGAGAGTCGTACCATCGGGGAAATCAAGTCAGTGATGTCATCGAGCGGTGCACCTTCGTTTGAAAGACCATGGATTTCTGCTAGCGATTCATTATTGAACTCGATATCTATCCCGCCGACACAAGTTCTCGCGATAAAAGTGTCTAACACGAAATTACAGTAAAATAATCTAATAGCATTAGTAGCTATAGGGAATTTAAAGTAACAAAGTGATTTAACCCTAATGCCTCAAAGTAAGGACGATGGTCCAAAAGACAGTCCATTTGATCGAGATTCGGTACAAATAGTACGCATAATGAAATCGCATACCAAAGTAGGGCTTGGTCGGGAGTTTTGAAATAAAACTCGTCTGATGCACCATCATCCGATTGGACCGGAGAAAAAGAGAATCCGTATGCGATCAGAAGACGATGCCTCTTCACTGGCATTGGTCTTCTTTCTCTTAAAAGGATTGAATCCCTTAGGCATTCTATCCCAAAAACTAGAAACCCTAATAATTTGAAAGTAGAGGAGGAAGGAATTATACCTTCTGAGAATCAGGAATGCTGTAGAGAACGAGATTCTCTGCACGAATCCAAATTTTGGACGAAGATCTCTACGTGGATTGGAAGAAGGAAGGTGGAGAAGAGCTAGGGTTTTCGGGGCACGGCTGCTGCTGTTTTGATGAGATTTGTAAGAATGAAGAAGAGGGGGCCTCGGGTTCTGACTGGTACATATATATATCCAGCCGAACTCTGGCCGAATTCGGACCGAACTCGGCCGAATTTGCCAAGGGTTGCCTGGCTATATAAAAAAATTGTGGGGCCACATCTTTTCATCAATTCGTTTCAAATGTTTAATTCAGAGTTTAGTAAATTTAAATTTTAAATAATACTACTAATATTATTTTATAAATTAATATTCTTTACTCAGCATTTGTCTCAGATTAGTTGTAGGAGTACTGTCCCAACTAATGGAGGTTCGCTGGAGAACTCTTAAATACCGCTTCACTTCGACCGTAGTCGTGGTGATAAACAGACTCTTTTTAGGCTTGTTTCGAAAACAGTTAATGAGTATTGAATAAATTAATTAATAAAACAAAATTAATTAATATTATTGACATCTAAAATTCCTAATTTTTGACGTAAATAATTGAAACGATCTTCCGCTAGAAATTTTGTGAGTATGTCAGCTAATTGATTCTGTGTGTCTATGTATACAAGGTCTATTTCTCCATTTTGTTGATGATCTCTAAGAAAGTGATGTCGAATTTCGATATGTTTAGTACGAGAGTGACATACTGGATTCTTAATCAAATTAATAGTACTAGTATTGTCACAAAAAATGGGTATGTGTGAAAAATACAATCCATAGTCTTCTAAAGTTTGCTTTATCCACAAAATTTATGTACAACAACGTCCTGCGGCGATATACTCAGCCTCGGTTGTTGATAATGCGACAGAATTTTGCTTTTTGCTAAACCAAGAGACTAGAGCTTTTCCTAGGAAATGACATGTACCGCTAGTGCTTTTTCTATCTACTTTGCATCCGGCAAAATCAGCATCAGAATAACCGGTTAGGTCAAATGACGTGGTTTTGGGATACTATAAGCCGACAGAAGAAGTGCCTTTAAGGTATCAGAAGATACGCTTAACTGCGTACAGATATGATTCCTTAGGATTGGCTTAAAAAACGTGCACACAAGCAAATACTGAACATAATATCTGGTCGACTAGCAGTTAAATATAGTCGATCATACCTCGATACTTACGTATGTCGACGGGTTTGCCTTGTTCATCAGTATCAAGCTTGGTTGAAGTCGTCATTGGAGTGCTAAGTGGCTGGACTGCTTCTAGGTCGAACTTCTTTAATAGATCTTTTGTGTACTTTGCTTGATTTATGAATGTCCTATTATTGGTTTTTTTGATTTGCAGTCCGAGAAAGAATTTCAGCTCTTCCATCATGCTCATCTCAAACTCATTCTGCATACACTTTGAAAATTCTTGATAAAAAGATTCATCAGTACATCCAAAAATAATATCATCTACATAGACTTGAATTAAAAGAATGTTGTTATTCAAAGATTTTATAAACAATGTAGTGTCAACCTTTCCCTTTGAAAAATCGTTATCAAGTAGGAAAAAGCTTAGACGATCGTACCAAGCACGAGTGGCTTGTTTCAAACCGTATAAGGCTTTCTTTAACTTGAAAACATATTCAGGATATTTGAAATCAGTAAAACCGGGAGGTTGAGCTACATAAACTTCTTCTTTTATAAAACTATTCAAAAATGCGCTTTTGACATCCATTTGAAATAACTTAAAATTATAAAAACATGTAAATGTACATAACATGCGAATGGATTCTAATCTCGTAACTGGGGCATAAGTCTCATCGTTGTCGATACCTTCTTCTTGATTGTATCCTTGAGCTACGAGTCGAGCCTTATTACGAGTCACTAAACCATTCTCGTTCAGTTTGTTTCGGAATACCCATCGGGTGCCAATGATCGGATGATCAATGGGCTTGGGAACAAGTTCCCAAACTTGATTTCGTTCGAATTGGTTAATTCCTCTTGCATAGCATCTAACCAAAAATTATCACTACATGCTTCTTCAATATTTTTAGGTTCAAACTGCGAAACAAAAGCAACACAAGAAGCTATATCTTTATTAGAGGAACGAGTACTTACACCCTTGGTAATCTCACCAATTACCAAGTTCTTTGGATGATCTGCCAAGAATCTCATCGCTTTAGGTGTAGCCTCAGGATTGCTAGTTCCTGCTTCTTTGCTTGAAGACTCAGCTGGTGCTTGGTGTGAAGGTTCTGCATCTTTGTGTGAAGGTTTTGCAGTAGCTGTACTTGGTGTGATTACGTCTTCATTGTCGTCATCGTCTAAGTGTTGATTTAGCTCATCAAACTTGACATTGATTGATTCTTCGATGATCATGGTTCTTTTATTGAAGACTCTGTACCCTTTGCTCTTTGCTGCATAACCTAAAAATATACCTTCATCGGCCTTTTCATCAAATTTACTCAGATTGTCTTTAGTATTAAGAATAAAGCATTTACAACCAAAAATCTTGAAATATGAAATATTGGGTGTTCTATCAAACCATAGTTCATAGGGAGTCTTCTTCGATATAGGTCGAATTAGAACCCTATTAAGAATATAGCACGCTATATTGACAGCTTTAGCCCAAAAGTATCTAGGTAGACTACACTGGTTTAACATTACTCTAGCCATTTCAGATAGAGTTCTATTCTTACGTTCCACAACTCCATTTTGTTGAGGAGTCCTAGGACAAGAAAATTTATGCAAATAACCGTATGTGCCACAAAATTGCTTGAATTCTGCATTTTTAAATTCGTCGCCATGATCACTACGAATGCGAGTAATCATGAACCCTTTTTCATTCTGTACTTTCTTGCAAAAGGTGACGAATTCTGATAATGCATCGTTCTTGTGTGCAAGAAAATAAACCCATGTATATCTAGAGAAATCATCTACAATGACAAATGCATATAACTTACCACCTAGGCTAGCAATTCTAGTTGGTCTAAATAAGTCCATATGCAACAGTTGTAGAGGTCTAGTGGTACTTACAGCGTTCTTGGATTTAAATATGGATTTGGTAGCTTTGTTCTTTTCACATTCACTATATACTATATCCTTTTTGAAAGATATGCCCGGTAAGTCGCGTACCAACTTCTTTGTAGATAATCTAGAAATTGTATCCATGTTTGCATGATCGAGTCTCATTTGCCATAGTTGACTCTCAATGCTTTTGGCCATCAAATATCTACCTGCTTTGTTATCATCTTCCAACAAATAGAAAACATATATGTTGTCTTCCCTAATACCTTCAAGATAGTACTACCAGTTGAACTATCAACTATAGTACATTTGTCTTTGACGAAGTTAATACCATAACCATGATCAGCTATATGATTTATGCTGAGAAGATTATGTTTTAACTCGGTAACTAGACAGATATCTTTAATCACAGGATAGGGAGCCTTACCAATGTCACCGATACCGATTATGTACCCTTTTAAATTATTATCGAAGGAGACATATCCTTCTTTATTCTTCTTCGGCAGTGTTACGAATAATGAAGCATCACCGATCATGTGCCGTGAGCAACCACTGTCTAGGATCCATTTGCTCCTAGCATGTGAAGGGCGTCCCACCTACAAAATAATTTGCAGATGAAACTCTTGTTACCCATTTCTTGTAGGGTCCTGACTGGTTAGTTTTTGGTATCCATGCATAAATATTTAAATCTACTAACTTTTTGATTCTACATGCAGAAGATATATGACCAATGAGGCCACAATAATGACATTTGGCATGTTGAGTGTTGAAAGTTGTGTGACGTGCATGATTGGTAGGTTTTGATTTTCTAGTATAGAAAAATGCATGCCTATTAGTCTTCTTGGGCATAGTTTTAGTATGGTTTGGTCTGACAGTGTTGGGCGTGTTCCGATGATTCGGTAATTGACACGTGTTAGAATATGAAGCAGCAACTTCAGGCCATTTTCCTAAACTAATTTCCAACTTTTTGGAAGTGTCATATAATCTAGTATAGTCAGATGTAAGTGTTTCAATTCTGACTTGTGCACACTGGAGACTCTTTCTCTCCTTAGATAGGTCTTCCTTTAACTGGATGATAGTTTGGTCTTTTTCTTCGGATAGCTTAACAGTCTCGTGTAACAACAACTTAATAGATGAAACCTCACCAGACTCATTTGAAGAGTCATTATTTCTAACATAATCTAGTTGGTCGGTAAGTCTTCCTATTTCACCATTGTACTCTTTGAGTACCTTCTTAGAGGTTTCATATTTACTATGCAGTTTCCTGTAATCATTTAACAGGTCACTGAAAGCCTCTCCTAGTTGGTCAAAGGTAAAATTATCATAAGGATCAAATAGAGGATTAGTGATTCCCTGATTGCAAGCCATCAAGCATACATTTGCAGCATCATCTGATTGTTCGTCTTCTGAGTCGCTGGCTTCACTTTCATGCCTTATGCTTGTGTTGGCATACTTCTTTGATGTAGATTTCTTCAGGTAGCCTTTGTAATATTTGCTGCTTTTCTTTGATGATGATGCTGTTGGACAATCTTTCTTCATGTGTCCTTTCTTCTTGCATCCGTAGCAAATAGGATCTTCTTCGTTTTTGTTGTTCTTGCTGTCTTTTGTTCTCCTGTTAAATCTCATGAACTTCTTGAATTTTCTTACCAGAAGATCTTGATCTTCAGAGTCGGAGTTGCTGTCATCAGAGTCATCTTCGATAGTTCTTCTATATTGAGCCTTGAGAGCGATCGACTTCTCTGACTTCTCTTTTGGTGTAGCATCTTCAAAGTCTTGAAGTTCTAACTCGTGAGTGAGTAGCTTACCCATGAGTGTTTCCAGAGACATTTTTGAGAGTTCGTTCACTTCAATGATTGTTGTAGCCTTTGGAATCCAGTTCTTTGTGAGAGCTCGTAGAAGTTTACGAATCTTCTCATGGTTACTATAATCCTTGCCTAGTGAAGACAAAGGATTTATAATATCCAAGAATCTTGTAAACATCTGATTGACTGATTCACTTGGCTTTATTTTGAACGTCTCATACTCCTGAGTAAGTCTGCTGATCTTTGACTCCTTGACTTGTGTTGTTCCTTCGTGGGTTACTTCGAGAAGCTTCCACACTTCGTTTGATGTTGTGCAAGTAGATACCCTGTTGAATTCAGTTCTGTCTAAAGCACAAAATAAAGCGTTAATAGCATGTGCATCAAGATTGGCCTTTTTCTTTTCATCCTCTGTATATTTGTCATGGGGTTTTTCAACTAAAACTCCATCAACATTAATACGAGGGGCTTTTTATAGCCATCAATAACTACAGACCATAAGTTAAAATCAAGAGATTTCAGGAAGAAACTCATACGTGTTTTCCAATAAGTGTAGTTTGTGTCGTCAAACAGTAGAGGTCTGTTTGTGGCTTGGCCTTCACTTGTGAATTTCACAGTTGCCATGTGTAATGCTGTGATCTATATAATAATTGAATATAACTGCAATTTTATCTTGCTTTTACCTGTATAACCCGCTCTGATACCAATTGTAGGAACAAAATTGTAAAGCAGAATACTCTAGAGGGGGGTGAATAGAGTAGGCAGCAGAATATTGCTAATTAAAAAACTCGTTAGCAGTTAGATCACATATATAATTATAATCACAAAATAAATAACAGTAATAAAAGAGTGATCAGAAGGCAAACGCAAACATCGAGATTTATACTGGTTTCCCTCTTGTGAGGACTAGCTCCAGTCGGAAGAACTCTAGCTTCCAGTTGAATCCACTATTGGAAAATCCCGCAAGTTTTTATACGAAGTCCTTGCAACTTCTATAGACGTGAGCTTTGATACGAAGAACTCGACCAACATCAATTGTGAATAGTCAATCTTCAATCAAGCCTCTGATTACAATCGTTTTGAAACTTCTAGGCCGCACCGTACTGGCAAATCGACTAGAGGATTGTAACTAGCTTGGGATTTAAAAATATAAGCTTTTTAGAACTCTTTGAAAGAAATGTAAGCTTTAGAAGAGAAGAGATTGAAAGTGAATTGGTGATTTGAAATGATCGAAATCCTTCTCTATTTATAGTTTTCCTAAAGGCAGAACTCTGACAGAATTCGGGCAGAATTCGGACAAAACTCTTTGTAACAAACCGCAACTGAAGGAAGACCAAGTTCAAAATCAAACGTTCACATAAAGTTCAACTTGGCCGAACTCTAGCCGAGTTCTGTCAGGGTTTGGTCAGTTGATTTTGTGAAAAATAATTTTGGCTTTTTGAAAAAGTCCTTCAGAAGCTTTTTGTAAAAATAGATGTTTTTCAAAAACATAGGTCATTTTGAAAAGATAGGTCAGTTTTGAAAAACGTTTTCGGATAGCCTATTTGCCAGTATGACTTGGTGTACAATGTATTGCTAGACTCAATAAAATAAAAAATTACATTACTTTGAAGGAAATACATTCTGAGTGGCAAACAGCTTCGGTCTTGAACGGAGTAGATATCCATCCTTGATCAGTGTCCAAAACGTCGTTAGTAAACATCTGAATTGACTCACATTTATATCGAGACAGAGTTTGATCAATTATTAAAATCAGGTTTGACCATGACCAATGGGCCAACATATAGGACTTCTAAATAATAATTCGAGAACAATTCTAAAACAAGAATATATTTATAAATAGACTTATATATATATACTCCAAGAAGAAAGGAAAACTACTTTCTATTATTTATAACAATATATATAAAAATCATAATAGCTTTAACTAACTATGTTACAAATATATATAACCAAATAAATTATATATTTTTTTTAAATCAATTTATAAAGCTACATTTGAATTATACCTATTTTTGAAAATAGAAATATTACATCTAAAAATAATAAAATACCTTAATTATATTTGATAATAAATAAATAATTGAACATTTAGGGGGTTTACATTAGCTATGTGGGTTCATCTCTTCTATTAGCACACTTATTCAGTGGAATTAAAAACTTTCATTTATTAGTGTGAAGACCAAGCTGAGGCATGTTCACCGAAGTCGTCCACCTAAATGAGGAGTTGCCTCGACCGTACGGGACTTCAAGCAAGCCGTTGCATGGCTAAGTCCAAACGTCGTTACCTTTCGATTTTGAACTGAGCGGTATACTCCAGTATAGCGGGTGTATGCCGGTCAAAGAGAAATATATATAATTTGAAATTTTTTAAAGTGCTCAGAAAATCAAAAAAGTACAAGATACAGTAAAATAAATACGTATTCGTATATAAATATCGATAATGTGAGACAAGTTTCACAGAGTTACATATCAGTAAAAATGCATTATGCACCAATTGTTATTTACACAAATTGTTATTTATATCTCTAAATTTTGGTTGCCTAAAATTTTTTTAGTACAAATAGTTTTGCTTGCATATATTTTGGAGCACCCAAAAGAGTGCATGCATGACAAGTATTACACTGCATGTTCGAGGGAATCAGTCGTCCACAAACTAATGATTGCAGGTCGCAACGTGTTGTGGCCCCAGAAAAACTAAAAGTAAGAAATGACAAAAATATAATTGATAATACATGTTAACTTTCAAACCTCATAAAATTATAATTTTTTTAAATTGATGTCTAGTTGTCCTACAAACTATCATAGAACCGAAGTTCTATGTCTAAATAACTTATAACCATATTTATGAAACATAAGACACCAAAATAATACAATTTTCTCATATGTCAAACCTTACTAAGTTGGAATTCTCCGTCTTCGAAATTAATGGAAATAATTAACTCGTATGGAAGTTAGATGCTAAGCTTTAACGCAACTCCTTAGAACTGTACTCATGATGGGTACTCCTCTAGAAGAAAAGTCAATTAGTCTTTGTGACAAAGCTAAAGCGATAATTTTTTTACGTCGAAATCTTCATGCAAATTTGAAGAATGAGTACCTCACTATAGAAGATTCAAAAATTATGTAAAAATCCTTGAAGGATATATATGACCATTAGAAAGTAGTCATCCTCCTAGTAGCGAATAATGATTAGATTAATCTTCACTACCAGGATTTCAAGACAATATCTGAATTTAACTCAGCTATGTTCAATATTGCATCAAGACTTGAGTTGTGTGAAAAACTGGCTACTCATGAACAAATGATAGACAAAACCCTCTCAATATTTCATGCCATAATTGTATTGTTGTAATAACAATATATACAACTAAATTATTCTAAATTTTTCGAACTCATCTTTGTGTTGTTAGTCGATAAGAAAAATAACAATGTCCACATAACAAATTATAATTCCAGGCCTACTGGAACATATCATTCCATGAAGCACATGCCAGATATGGATATTCCAGAGGAAAAAACAGAGGCATGGGATGTTTTAGCAACTCCAGCAAAGATGGTTACAGAGGAAAAGGTAAGTGTGATCACCCCAACAGTGATAGACAAAATGAGCAGTGGAAAAACAATAAAAAAAGCATCCCCAAACCAAGATCAAGGGAAGAAGCATCCCTTCAAATAATAGAATACCAAGAGATACATGTTTTAATTATTGGCATGAAGGTCATTGGTCCCGCACTTGCAGTGCACCCAAGGAAGAGATGGACAAAAAACCTATAAGATTGAAACAAATGACATCCTCGACATGCAAGTGCTGACCTACTTGGTGAATAATTTAAGAAACAAAAGAACACCAACTTGGCATCCACAATTTTTTCAGGGGTGATGATCAGTAGCTTAGTTTCATTAATTTAGGGTTGAACTATTTTATTTTTTATAGCTTATGTTGGTATTATCCAAAGCTATAGTTTTGACATCTATATTTTATGAACAATAATTTTAGAATTTATTAATAAATGATCCCCAACATCGATTGGAAATTTAAATTCGACTTTTAAGTCTCCTCAAATTTTATTAAGTTCTTTTAGATTCTTTAACATGAGATATCTTTACCATAAATTTTGTAGACTGTCAGTTTGATAAGACAATATTTCTGCAGTAAGGGGGAGATAAAAAGGAAGATAAATATCTTGTTCAGAAAAAAAAAACATCATAAATTATCATGGCATACTCCCACTTATCTCATCTAAACTAAATTAGAAGAATTATTCCTTGTAATCCATTGCAAATGAATTACTCGATGCCTCTAATAATGCTACATAAGTAAATAGGTCACAAACACCAATTATGTAACAACCACTTTTCTAAAATGAGGATAATTTTAAACTTTTGTAAAATTGATTATTAAATAATAGGATTTAATTCATGATAGTGATTTTTGGTGAATTTTAATTAATTTAATACTATTTAATTTGGTATATTGTGATTTTGGTGTTTTGCTAGTGTAACCCTAGAATTGTTAAGCTTAGAGACTAACCATGACCTTGGAGACCTAACCATGTGATTAGAATGACTAATTACAACCTTTTAGCCTAAGGGTATTTTGGTCATTTTGTGACTTTTGAATTAATTAGGATTTTGATTAAGTGATAATATGTTAAGTGTTTTGTTAGAGATTAACCTAGAATTGCCCTAACCTAGATATTATCCATGAGCCTAGATATTAGATTAGAAGCTTCCATCATGACAAGGTTAGGAATATCTAGATATTAAGTTGAGATTAGATATTTGTTAAGGATAGATATTTTCACTTGGGCCTTTAGCTTGAGGCCTAGAATTAAACTAGCTAGAGGCCTTTAAACCTCATGAAACTTAACCCTAACCCTAGAAATAACCCTAGGCTGCCATCAAAGGATCTCCACAGCTATATAACATCTCTTAGCACCCATTTACCTCTTTTACATAGCCTCTTAAGAACCCTAATAGTGTTCTTCCCCAAATCACCCCCAATTCTTCATTTCTTCTCCAAATTGACTCTAATCTTTTGCTGGACTCTAATCCTGGTGTAGAGACCGTGGGAGACTAGCTAGCAAAGATTTGGAGGCTTGGAATCATTGCAAATTGGAGAATGACCCTCATTCATTAAGCTTTTCATTGAGATTCACCCTCAATAGGTAAAACCTATCAAACTCATTCAAATTCTTGATTTCTTTCCATAGTTGCATTCATTTAGGTGTCCCATAGCTGTAGACCAAGTTTGGTAGGAATTGGTGTCCATTTGATATGCGTATCGGACACGTATCGAAGTGTGTATGCAAGTGTTTGATAAAATGCCTCAATAAATTTTTTGTTCTTACTTTTCAATACTAATTTCATATTTGTGTAGCCTATTACGTAGGGATTTGATTTCATTTTGACTGAGTTTAATTTAGTGTCATTTTTATGTCCGAATTGGATACGTACTCACTGTTTGGACACTGTACAGGGGAGTACTATGCTTCCCTGCTGCTGGACACCTCGTACACGTTGCATACGCGACGTGGACCCACGAGACTTGTCACAGAGGTGGGGGCCATCACTGTCAGACCCCCCTCAAGTTTCGGGACACCTCGTGTCGTATCGGACACGTTATCTCACTCGCATGGATCACTCAACACTGTACACACGCGCACAATGGCTTTCTGATACACATTCGTATCTTGGACACGACGACACTTGGACTCAAATCAGGGTGTTAGACACCTAGCCCTATGTAAGCCCCCTAAATTTTAGGGTTTATTTTAAATTTTCTAAATCAATTATTTTTAATAAATATTCTTATTTGATTATTATATTTTTATTTTATGCTCTTTTCCATGACTTTGATTTCTGGAGCGTTAGAGATGTCAATCTCTGGAAACTTTCTTTATGAGTTTTGTAGTAGACAAGATTATCTCTATTTTGATATATCATGTCCGACTTAAACTTGTTTCCTTGTGCTCTTTTTGCATTACGCAACTTTCGGGTCAATTTAGGCCAATTGATCATCTACCGTAAAACCTTATTTAACTTCCAATCTAATTTTGGGACTCAACATCGGTCCAATAAAATTGATCCAATATATGGTTTTGATCTATTTTGAGCCAACTATGCACATGCCACTTGCGTGCCACCCAATTGATCTCCCGCGTGCTCCTATTTCATCCATGCTTATAAATAATTTAAATTTGTACTTATGGCCTAACCTTAGCCCAATCTTATCCAAACTTGACCCAACGCCCAACCCAATTTGGTGTGACCCCTGTCATGACTACACATACACCCCACTATTGTATTTGCCTTTTTCCCTACTCAAATATCCTCCTCTTTACACAAATATCTCATTTTCTCTCTCTATTATATATATATATATATATATATATATATATATATATATACTCTTCCTCTCTCTTCATTTAAATCCCTCTCTCTCTCTCTCTTTACCCAACACACCCCCCTATGGCCGGTCACCTCACCCCTCTCTCGCTACTATTTCTCATTCCCTCTCTCTATTAATCTCTCATTCTCTCTCTCTCTCTTTCTATATATAATATATATACACACACACAAATATCTCTCTCTCTTATCACTCACACACCCCCCAGCCGACATCTCTCTCTTAACTTTCTCTCTCTTTCTCTTTATAATATCATACACTCTCTCTTTCTCACCATCACCACCAATAATACCACACCACCACCATCATCTTTCTCTTTTTCTTCTCCTCCTCACAGCAGTGGCTGCTGCGCCACCACCGCCGGGCAGCCACCGTCGTCGTGCCCTGCTGCGTTGGTCGTGCCACCGTACGAGCAGCAGCCATAGCAGCAGCTGTAGTAACAGCAACAGCATAGCAACAGTGGCTGTCGCGCCACCGCGTGGCCACCCTGACGTCCACCCATGCATCGCGCGTCGCCCCTCTACGCTGGCCTCCTGTAACTCTTCTTCCCAAAATTTTATGATATATTTTTTATTTCTTTATTTAATTTTTTCTATGATCATAGGAGTTGTGACTAAGCCCACAGGTGATTTATGACCATCTTGTGGTCACATGATCTCTAGATAGGGTTTATAACCATGCTATAGCTATATTATATTTTCCTATGATTTTTAGACATTTTTAGATGTTTATTTATTAAAGATATATTTATTTTATTAACTTTCATGAATTACTATAAGGTCAGTTGGGACTATTTTGAGACAAGTTATTTTTATTTAGGTTCTAGGATGTTAGAAATATTTTCTAAAATATTTTAGAATTTTTCTGGAATTTTTATAATTTTTGAGAATTTTTATATAATTAAAACCTATAGAAATTATATTTTAAGGCTTTGGGAAATTACTTTGAGGTCACATGATGATATTTTGTGTTAAAAATATTTTATTTAGATTCTAGACACTTAGAAATATTTTCTAGAATTTTTTAGAATTTTTCTGGATTTTTCTGCAATTTTATTTTAATTTATTTGGACTTAAAATAATTTTTAAATAATTTCCTGAATTAAATAATTAATTATCCAATAATTCACCCAGGGGGGCCCACCTGTCGGCGCCCAGGCTGAACCGTCTCTCTCTCTCCTATATATATATACTATTATATTCGAAACTCTAATAAAATTTCAGCCGCCTTTTTGAGAGAGAGTTCTAGTAGAGATCTCGACTTCCCGAAGCGATTTTCGCCAACTCCGACGTGCTTTTCGTGCATCATTTTTTTTGTTGGATTCGTATCAAGGTAAGCTTTCTGTATATGTAATTTATTTTTATATATATCTTTCCTAAATTTTTGGAAAATTCGTAGAGTGTCGGTTGTCCGAAACTTAACATATTTTGATATTTTCGAGATTCCGGGAGAACCAGAAATCGAAGTCATGAACCGTTTGAAGTTTCGAAAAGCTAACACAGAGTTCTATGACATATATTTTTTTAGAAATTAATTCTCTCATCTAGTATTTTAGTTATTCTGGTGAACTCAGAATTGATCGGTTAATCACCGTTTTGGTTACGATTAGCCATAACGGCGATATCTTTTGACCAAAGCGTAATTTTGTGGCATGGTTAATTCCAGCGCACTTGTGGCGCTGAAATCTACCGAGATGCACTTTCAAAATCTAGAGTTCATAGCATTTGACTAGATAGGCAACGGCACATCTCGATTTACGTGCCATAGTTTTCAAAATTGGAAAACACGATTTTGATGGCCAAACTTGCATATTTAGATTATATTCAGATTATTATTAGGTTAAATTAGGTTTTAAGTGAATTATTCTAGAATTAATTATTATTATGTTAGTAACCCAACTAGCCACTATTCCATGAATTTAGAACTAGAACACTAGAATTGATTTATAGTTTTCGTGCACGGTTCATGGTGCGATATGTGTTATAGGTTGACAGCTCCTAGATCAGCATCCTCTCATCCTCGACTTGTGACTACGGTTTGTACAAGGACCACAGGCAAGATACCTTATCTTCCTCTAAAGTTTAATTCCATGTTTATAGTTTTCATGTTATTATTGTATTATCATTAGATACTCTATTTGTTATACATTTTATATGATTTATTAGCTCTCTAGTTGACTTGATTTATCTAGTTTCTACATACCGTGTTCACCAGTTTATGGTCTTGCTTGACTTGACAGTGTAGTTATACTGGACTTGACTATGTTTTGACTGAGTCGTACCTTATCTCACCAGTACCTTGCTTGAGTCGTGTCATAGAACGAGTACGTGTAATTGAACTGCTAAATCCTTGTTATTGTTTCCTTGGCACCAGAGAGTCCACTCGGGACGAGGGTGTTTGCCTTGATCTGTTTATATTCGTGAGTCCACACTCGGGACGAGGATGTCGATTATTTGCACCAGAGAGTCCACACTCGGGACGAGGGTGTTGACTTGACTTGCACCAGAGAGTCCACTCGGGACGAGGGTGTTTACATCAGAGAGTCCATACTCGGGACGAGGGTGCCTTACCGTGAACTAACCAGAGAGTCCATACTCAGGACGAGGGTTAGTACTAACCAGAGAATCCACACTCGGGACGAGGGTTAGTGATTAGTTCAAACCTGCGAGTCCACTCGGAGCAAGGGTTTGGTATTCCATTGATATCGTGTTCGCTTGTTCATCCAGCAGTTCATTTACCTGTAGTTGTTCTCGTATTCTAGTTCATAGTCACCTGTTAGTAGCCACTTGTTGGTAGTCACTTGTTAGCATGGTCGTAGTCTTTTGCTATGATTAAGTATCGTTCCTTGTTATATCCTATTTATATATTTTCATGCATGATTAAACTGCTATATAGACATGTTTATATGTATCTTGCTATGTCTTCTGAGGACCTGATGATCTCTTCAGGTTTAGCGATTGCATAGAGTTAGTGGCAGAGCGGGATGGTGGATGATTGTGATACATGTCTCAGGTATTTATTAGTGATAGTACATTGTTATCCTCTCGTGCTTTTCATTCCTTATCATAAGATATTCTGCTTATTGATTCAGTTTAGAGACTCTTGTTATACTCTTGGAGTCTTATCAGACATATATGATAGTGGGTTGCAGACCACGACCTATAGTATTCATTCATGTTTCGTACACTTATTGTGGATTTGAGATATAGATTAAATTGCCATAATTTGGCAGTATACCCTAGCCTTGACAGCGTTTACGTATTCGAGTCGGGCTGGAGTCCACTTCATGTATAGCTGGCTTGTTCACGTGCTTGCATCTGAAAATTGGGTACGGGTCGTGATACCTCTGCCCCCGTTCTACCACGTGAGCAACAGCTGCAGCGTCGTACGGCAGCACAACCGCGCGCGCGTGGCCGCGTGGTACGCAGCCATCCGGCCAACCACCGCCGCCGCCAGTCACCTACAGCCCGTGCACGAGGCTTCGCGACCCCCCTGGACGGTCGTCGATCTCCTCGATGCGATACATAGGCGATTCATGCATTTCGCACGGGATTCCGTCGTGACGCACGAAATGGCGAAGTCGAAAGTACTTTTCGGGACAGCGACTTCGTACACGTTTTTCGAAGAATTCGACCGTTGGATTGATAAATTCTTTGCTCCGTCACAATCTAGGTATATAGCTCTTCACTTTCCTCAAGTTTCATCCGTTAATTTTATCGTTTGATACGTCAAAATCGGCCGCCAAGTTGACTGTTTAAATTATACTATTTTTGGACAGTTTTGAGGAGCCGACTTCGTCGACTCGTAACTCCGCCGTCGCACCTCCGTTCAATGCACCGTCAGTTCCTGTGCATAGCACATATAACCATCTTCCTGACCCTCAAGTTTCATTTCATTGTGAACACGTTTGAATGGTTGAATTTGACACCAAAGTTGGTCGTCCGAATTCGTAATTTCTAACTTGTAAAATTCTATTTTTGAACCCGGAATTCCAGATTTCAATTCCGATACCACCACTAGACTCGTGGCTCCGTTCTGGCACGATTTCATATAAAGTTTGTTAGATTTGGAGGACATGGGCCCTGGCACGCATTTCGGTACAAAACGGGCCCCACAATCCGAGTCAACGGGTCATTTTGAGATCGACTCATCGAAATCCAATTCTGGATATACCGTTGAGTTCGTACCTTCATTCTGGACATGTTGACATATAATTTGCTGAGTTTTGAGGACATTGGCTCCGGCATGCTTTTTCATGCAAATCGAAATTTCAATGTCCTGGTTAACAGGTCATTTTGAGATCGGCTCATCGGAATCCAATTTCGGATATACCGTTGAGTTCGTATCATCATTCTGGACTCGTTGACATATACTTTATTCGATTTAGTGGACTTTGGCTTCGACACGTATTTCAGTGCAAATCGATACCAATATCCAGGTCAACGGACCATTTTGTGATCGGGTCATCGGAATCCCATTTCTGATATAATGTTTGGTTCGTATCATCATTCTGGATTCGTGAACATATAATTTGTTAGGTTTAGTGCACTTTTATTCTAGCACATTTTTCGGTGCAAAGTCCAACGACGGACATCATTTTGACCCGAAATTACCATTTTGCTCATGTGTCCAAATTGGACTTATGGGTAGGCTATCCTAGCTAATTTAACCATTCTGGACCCGTTGGTAATATTTGTTTTGTCATCCGATGACATCTGTAGATTTTTGCTTAGGTATCATCCTTAAATTATAATTAATTCTTATTATTAGTATATATGTGTATATAGTTGGATTTTGTAAAACGCTAGAATGATCTTTGAGTTTCTAAGGACTCTGAGTATAGGTTATAGGCTTAGTGTCATCCCAAATTGTTCTACTATGCTAGGGAATCACTTAGCTAAGTTTCCTAGTTAGAAGTCGTGGCACACAACTAGTGTTGGAGTTAGTAATCTAGAGTATTGAACATAGAATAGGATATAAGATTATTATATCCTTTTTGACAGTGACAGGACACCAAGCTTCTTCCTCTGCATTATTATCATCTTGTCTTGTTTGAGGCGAGTACCCCTACAAACTCTATTTTACTGTATATGATAATGAATTGCATATGAACCATGTTAAAATACCGTTTCTTGAACTGCAAGTCATATGTTCACCATGCTTTATACTGCTCTAAGTACCTACCATGTTTTATACTGCTCTCAATACCTACCATGTTTTATACTGCTTTCAGTACCTACCATGATTTATACTGCTCTAAGTACCTACCATGTTTTATACTACTCTCAGTACCTACCATGCTTTACACTTCTCCCAGTATCTTTCACATATTTTAAACTGCTCTCGTATCTCTCACATGTTATAGCTTAGGTTATGGGGAAACTGATAGTTGAGTACATAATCATGCCCCTTCTCCCGTACGTATGTACCGAGCAAGGTTGACATTTTATATGTATACCTTGTCGTAGGCGCACCAGCTGTATTTTGTACGTATGGACATCTATCGCTTGCTTACTTATACGGAAGTATATTTTATATACTTGTGCCACAGTATATTTTACACCTATTAGCGATCATGTACCTGCTCCAGTTTTAAATATTACATATACATCTGTCGCCATGAAAAATATATCTTCTACATGATAGACTGTGATATGACATGATTCTTATTTATTACATCTATTTTTATTCCATGCTCAGTATGTTTAGTTTGTAGAACCAGTACTTGCTTCCGTCCTGACAGGATAACGTTATAGGCATACTTTCGGAGGAAGATTTTGCTCTGTGATCTTTTCTATGGACCCACTACAGAGGATCAGGCTTTTGCTCCTGAGGAAGTCCCCGCAGGGAACCTCGCTTGGTAGTCTCGCTTAGATTATTTTTGGCTTAGTTATTGAACTGTTTAGACTATATCTTGTAGTCACTGGACTTTGTCTCCAGTTTAATACTTTGGAAGTGTATTATTAATTTTGTACTTATTTTACTTTCGCTTATAAATGTTGTGTTGTGATGAACCTTTTAAATGTTATATTAGAACTGTTAGCAACTTAGATCCTTTATTGTATATACTTAGAACAACTTACTACGTTTTAACCAAGCGTAGGCTGGACATGGCTTGGTCCGGCCCAACAATTTGGGTAGCGGGTTGTGACATATTTTTAGTGATGGCCCAGGTCAAGACTTAAGTTATTTGGTTAAGTTATTGTACCAAGCATGCCTGCAATTAGGACCTTAGGACAACTTGTTAACACTAGGGACAACAATTAGAACACCTAGAGGATTTCTAGGATTGTAACATAAGAAAACTCATCATAGCATAGGACCGTTAACTATATTTAGTCTCTTGCTTAAAATTCAGTGGGTTACAATTTTGACCAAGATAGTACCCTTGGGATGACCCCTGAGGATCTCACTCTAATCTTACCTCAAAATATGTTTCCACTTGTTCCCATTTACTCTTCCTTAAATTGTTGTTGAATTTGATTCCAGATATTCGTTGTTGACTTTGATTTTGCATCGAAATAAATTTATGGATTGAGTTAAGGTGTATTCTGATAACATATTTGATGATAACATTAAGAACGGTAAATGTCTGCTTTGGTTATGGAGTTTAGAATTTATTGCAGCCATATTAGCTGGTATGACAAAAACATAGGGCCTGATTTTGGGTATACTTATATTAGTTATGGAATTTAGAATTTCTCGCAGCCATATCGGTTGGCGTGGCAAGAATTCTATATAACATGATTATAGGGTGTATACCTTAGTTTTGACTCTTTCGTTTATTGCATCTAAACTTACTGGTGTGGCAAAAAAAATTCTGGCAACATGATTTCAGGAAGACGTGTATGGTTATCAGATCATATCACAACTTGGTACACTTCGTTATGACCGAATGAGCGAGAATAAATTTTTATCATCATTCTTCCCCGTCTTGATTAACTCTGTCCTATCTACATCCACAACTAGGATTATAGGTTCTCTAGGACTCCCCAACAGGATTGCTTTCATGTTATCTTTTTGGACATAATTATTTTTGTGGTCCATCTTTCCTATGACTTGACTAAACTCTTTTTCGTTAACCTCTTGGGCAATTCTTCTCGTCCTTCTCGATAATTGTTAAAAATGTCTTATTAATTGATCCAAGGAAGGTTCGAGAAAGTAGATTTTAACCTTGTATTACGGAATCGAGAGTTTTGCGGCCAAAGAAATACTGCCGAGGCAGGACTTCAGATGAGGGCATCATGGTTACATATATTTCACGGATCTTACTTGAACCATACCCTGTGTATTTGATTAATATTTTATGGATTTAGCCAAGATAAGTTCAAGAACTTGTATTATCTGGCATGGCAGCTGTGTACTGCAGTCATCCGTCGAATTATGGAACAAAGAAGTTATTTCAGCCAGATGCATACTGACTTGGCAATAACTTCACATGACCTAATCGCGGAGGTATATGGTTCTCGAGTTTTACCTCGACTACGTCGTATGCATCTCGTTGTCCTAGTACCATTCTTGGAGATATTCTGACGAACTTTTCTGTCTTGCTTAACCCTTTAACTTGTTTGGATACTGTTATGGATTGCTCGACCTAGTCTTAGGCCTTGTTACCTTCTATTTGATAGACGACTGAAATAGTCAAACCTCGTTAACTGATTATATATTATAACTATAAATGTATTGTGTGATTGTGATAAGTACTTTTCCTAGGGATTGGTTAGATTAAGCTTATAGGACAAGTATGAGTGACTGACTATAGTAGACTTGGAAACCATTAAGAACGATTGTATTGATAATATAACTGGATGATAGGGTATCTAAGATGGGATAATGAGATATTATATTATTGTGACTATGGATTAAGGATTAGAATCTTGTGCTTAGGTTCGAGGGTTGAGCATTGTAGGACTTTGATGACCAAGTGATTATTGGTTATCTACAAGCTATTTACTTATGACTGGAGGGTAGATCGATATATGGAATAATGTAGGATAAGGGAACAAACTATTGGTAATTGAGATTGGAAATATGGTTGATGATTAAGCATTGTTGGCTTATAAACATATCCAGAGAATTACCTATATTTTAGGGTATACATAAAGGTTCCATATTAGTATGGAAGATTCTAAAGGTTATATGACGTAGTTTATGATAGAAGGACCTTTGTTGAACCTGAACCAAAAAGATTGTAAAGAGAAACAGAAGAAATGATAAGCAGATTGAGTATCATAGCCAGAGCAGCTGCATGTTATAGTTTGACCTATTGGATGATTTTAAATTTTGAGGACAAAATTCTTATAAGGTGGGTAGGATGTAAGCCCCCTAAATTTTAGGGTTTATTTTAAATTTTCTAAATCAATTATTTTCAATAAATATTGTTATTTGATTATTATATTTTTATTTTATTCTCTTTTCCATGACTTTGATTTCTGGAGCGTCAGAGATGTCAATCTCTGGAAACTTTCTTTATGATTTTTGTTGTAGACAAGATTATCTCCATTTTGATATATCATGTCCCACTTAAACTTGTTCCCTTGTGCTCTTTTGTATTACGCAACTTTCGGGTCAATTTAGGCCAATTGATCTTCTACCGTAAAACCTGATTTAACTTCCAATCTAATTTCGGGACTCGACATCGGTCCAATCAAATTGATCCAATATATGGTTTTGATCTATTTTGAGCCAATTATGCACGTGCCACTTGTGTGCCACACAATTGATCTCCCGCGTGCTCCTATTTCATCCATGATTATAAATAATTTAAATTTGTAATTATGGCCTAACCTTAGCCCAATCTTGTCCAAACTTGACCCAACACCCAACCCAATTTGGTGTGACCCCTGTCATGACTACCCATACACCCCACTATTATATTTGCCTTTTTCCCTACTCAAAAATATCCTCCTCTTTACACAAATATCTCATTTTCTCTCTCAATTATATATATATATATATATATATATATATATATATATATATATATATATATATATATATATATATATATATATATATAATATACTCTCCCTCTCTCTTCATTTAAATCCCTCTCTCTCTTCACCCAACACACCCCCCTATGGCCGGTCACCTCACCCCTCTCTCTACTTTTTCTCTTTCCCTCTTTCTAATTAATCTTTCATTCTCTCTCTCTTTCTATGTAATATATATATATATATATATACACACACACACACACATACACAAATATCTATCTCTCTCTCTCATCACTCACACACCCCCCTAGCCGACATCTTTCTCTCTCTTAACTTTCTCTCTCACTTTCTCTTTATAATATCACACACACACACACTCTCTCTCACCATCACCACCAATAATACCACACCACCACCATCATCTTTTTCTTTTTCTTTTCCTCCTCACAGCAGTGGTTATCGTGCCACCACCGCTGGGCAGCCACCGTCGTCGTGCCCCGCTGCGCTGGTCGCGCCACCGCACGAGCAGCAGCCGTAGCAGCAGCTACAGTAACAGCAACAGCGTAACAGCAGTGGCTGCCGCGCCACCACCGTGCGCCACCGTGTGGCCACCCCGACGTCCACCAATGCGTCGCGCGTCACCCCTCTGCGCGTCGCCCCTCTGCGTAGCTCCGGAGATGTCATCGGATGGTTCAGAGAAATCTTGTAGGATCCATCGTCTTTAGCCTACCATAATTTTTTGTTGCATATATCCACATTGATCTTGCTTATTGCTTTTCTGCATGTACATGTTAGACGAACAAAGCAATATACATGTAGCAAATATGATAAGATAAAGCACGGTAGAATAATGCTAAGTTTAAGTATAAGAGCTATAGTGATAGCATAAATATTAGTGATATCATAATGTTAAACTTAATTGAATAACCATAATCAAAACATAGTTTTGATTTTGGTAACTCAATTAAATTTAAGGTATATATAATAAAAATTCATATCACTAATAAGTAAAATAATAAGCACATATCACCAAAGGTATAAATATAAGTAGAAATGCTATAGCGATAGTATAAAGATTAGTGATAATGAAATGCTAAACTTAACAGATTAACTATATTCAAAAACATGATACAATCATTGGGCCAACAAGGGCATCACTTAGCTAAGTGTCCCAGTTAGAAGTCGTGGCACACAACTAGTGTTGGAGTTAGCAGTCTAGTGTCTTGGACATAGAATATGATATGAGATTATTATACCATTTTTGACAGTGACAGGACACCAGGCATCTTCTTCTGCATTCTTATCACCTTACCTTGTTCGAGGCGAGTACCCCTACAAACTCTATTTTACTGCATATGATAATGAATTGCATATGAACTATGTTAAAATACCGTTTCTTGAACTGTAAGTCATATCTTCACCATGCTTTATACTGCTCTAAGTACCTACCATGTTTTATACTGCTCTCAGTACCTACCATATTTTATACTGCTTTCAGTACCTACCATATTTTATACTGCTCTAAGTACCTACCATATTTTATACTGCTCTCAGTACCTACCATGCTTTACAATGCTCCCAGTATCTTTCACATGTTTTAAACTGCTCTCGTATCTCTCACGTGTTATAGATTGGGTTATGGGGAAACTGATAGTTGAGTACATGATCATGCCCCCTTCTCCCGTACGTATGTACCGAACAAGGTTGATATTTTATATGTATACGTTGTCGTAGACTCACCAGCTGTATTTGTACGTATGTACATCTATTGCTTGCTTACTTGTACGGAAGTACATTTTATATACTTGTGCTACAGTACATTTTACACCTATTGACGATCATGTACCTGCTCCAGTTTTAAATATTACATATACATCTGTTGCCATGACAAATATATCTTCTACATGATAGACTGTGATATGACATGATTCTTATTTATTATATCTATTTTTATTCCATGCGCAGTATGTTTAGTTCGTAGAACCAGTACTTGCTCTCGTCCTGGCAGGATAACATTGTAGGCATACTTTCGGAGGAAGATTTTGCTCTGTGATCTTTTCTATGGACCCACTACAGAGGACCAGGCTTTTGCTCCCGAGGAAGTCCCCGCAGGGAACCTCGCTTGGAAGTCTCGTTTAGATTATTTTTGGCTTAATTACAGAACTGTTTAGACTATATCTTGTAGTCACTGGACTTTGTCTCCAGTTTGATACTTTGGAAGTGTATTATTAAGTCTGTACTTATTTTACTTTCGCTTATAGATGTTGTGTTGTGATGAACCTTTTAAATGTTATATTAGAACTGTTAGCAGCTTAGATCCTTTATTGTCTATACTTAGAACAGCTTACTACGTTTTAACCAAACGTAGGCTGGACATGGCTCGGTTCGGCCCAACAATTTGGGTAGCGGGTCGTGACACCCTATACCTACCATAGGGTTGGACACAAGCACGAGGATCGAGGGTGGATACACGAGTCCCTGGACCCCCTTCGACACCTCAGCACGAGCCCCCACTGTCACTGTTTTACTGATACAATGTAAATTGTTTGTTTTGACACTTGTGTCCATTTTACGGACACATGGACACATTTCTAGGTTCGACACAAATAGGCTAGACCTCTGTACACTAGTTCCCTATTATAATTTCAAATTTGTTTATGAAATTGGTTTCGATTTGACTTAAAATTTTGATACATAAAACTGTTTACTATTTTATCCCGAGTTTTTGATGTTGGATTTTAGGATTTGATTTCGTTTTGGGTTTGTTGATAATATATATGTATATATATATACTGATACATTTGAGGTTGGGATTTTGTTTAGATATATACATGTATAAGTGCACTGTTTGGGGTCTGAATACTGTGTTCACAGTTTAGGGATTTTGGTAAGTTTGGAATTTGATTAATACCCTGAGATTTCCAGAATTTGGGGTTTGGGTTCAATTTGTATTCGACTGTTAACTACTGTCGTTGGGTTTTAAATTTGGGTTTTGGATATGATTAGAGTTTTGGGATGTCGAGTGCTTTGTTATATATATATATATATATATATATATATATATATATATATATATATATATATATATATATATATATGAGTATAGGTTTGAGTATATTTTAAGTATTTGATATCTCGAGTTTATTTTGATAATCTGGGTATAGCATACTGAGTTTGATTTAATTGGGATTTCATGTGATGTAGGGTTGGATAGGATTTTGGTTTAAAACTGAGATTGAATCTCAGGTTTTGCATATAAGTATGCTTGTAATATATGTATGTTTGTGTAGGTATCTAAATATGAATGCATTATGTTATATTTCCTTAGGCTTTGAGATTGGCTTGGAATACCTGAGAATTGATTTCAGTTGTGTTCTCAGTCTCAGTTCCAGCCCCTTCATTTTCCCTCTCTCTCCTCAGCTCGTAGTCCATTTTTTCCCCTCTTTCTCACTGTCACAGCCACACACAGCCCCTCACATCTTCCTTCCCTCTTCTCACTGTCCTCAGTGCCGCCGCCCTCTCCCCCCGCGGCGTCGGCCCCGTCGCCCCAGGCGCCTCCGCCGCAAGCGTCATCGAGTCTCCTCCTCTCCTGTTGCCGCCGGGCCACCACCGGCCGGTGGCGTCCCCCTCGCTGCGGTGCCAACTCCATCCCCCGCTCTTCTCTCGGGGCACCCGGAGACTCCTCCCCCCTCCCCGCCTCGGCTTCCTTGCCGGACTTCGTCCCGCCTCAGGTGGCCTCCCAACTCCTTCCCGCGGTGGTTTCCCCCCTTTGGCTCTGGCACGACGGCCCTCAACGGCATCGCCCCCCCTCGGCGGCCCAGCCTTCCCAGCAACGGCCTCCTCCCTCTCAGCCGTCGCCCCCGTCTCGGCTCCTTCGTCGGACTTCGTTCCGACATCAGTGGCCTCCCTTCCCCCCGCGTCCCTCCCCGTGGTGACGTTCCCCCCCAGGCTATGGCCTCCCGCCCCCCGCGTTGGCCCAACTCGGCCTCGTCCTCCATCAGCCCCCCGGCTGAGCCCAGCGGCCCTGTCCCCCCAGCGTCGGTTTCCCCCCTCTCAGTCATCATCCCCCATGGCGGTCCCACCCTCTCCCTGACGTCGGAACCACCCCACTCGTCGGCGGTGGTGCTCTCCCCTAACCCTCCTTCGTGGGCTCGTGTGGCAGCGCAATCGCCGACGTCGGCCAGCCACTCGCTCCCTGCGTTGGCGTAGTCCGCTTCCCGCCTCGCCATTAGCGGAAGCCTCCGGCGCTCTCTCCGTCACCTGCCGGAGCAGCCCCCTAGCCGGGGGTAGGACCTCCCCCCTCTCCTTGGCCGGCCACCCCCCCTCTTCCCGTCGGCGACCGAGAACCCCTCTCCCTCCCCTCAGCCGTCCCCGATCCCTCCCGGGATCGCCCCTTCGGCGCTCCTCCGGTCGACGAACCCCCTCCCTCCGCCCCCTGCTCGCCGACCCCTCGCTGGAGCCCCCCTCTGCTCTGGTCCGAATGCCGGGGGGGGCGAGACCTCGTACTGTGCGCCCCTTTGGGCAGTGCGCCATCCACCCCCTGGGGCAGTGTGCTACTCCCCTCGGGCTTCGTGCCTACTTTGGGTAGCGTGCACACCAACCCCCACTAGGGCTGCTCCCGCCTAAACTTTTTAGCCTGTTTCAAAATGTTTCGTATTTCGTAATTTTGTTGTTTCAAAATTTTGGTCCTCCAAAATTTCGCTTCTACGTATTTTAGCGTTTTCATGTATGTACTTTCATATACAGGACCCTTTTGTTGTACGGTCCTGTACCCGTATGTAATGCTCTTTTTGAACATCCTTTCAATTTTCAATAAAATGTCCTTTCCCAAATATATATATATATTTTTTTTTCCCAAATATATATATATATATATATATATATATATATATATATATATATATATATATATATATATATATATATATGTATGTATGTTAATGTACTATATATGTATATATGTTAATGTAATATATGCATGTATGTAATGAATGTAATGTATATAAATATGTAATGTATGTATGTATGCATATATGAATGAATGTATGTATGTATGTATGTATGTATGTATGTATGTATGTATGTATGTATGTATGTATGTATGTATGTTTTTTTTTTATGTATGTATGTATGTATGTATGCAATGTAATATATGTATGTATGCATACATGAATGTAATATAAGTATGTATGTATTTATGTATTGTATCCGTAGGTTGTATATAGGCCCCAACTAGCCTAGTTGACCTAGCTTGATTAGACAGTTGACCAAATCCTAGATGTTGACTAGTTTGACCAGAGTTGACCAAGAGTTGACTTTGACCTAGATTGACCTAGAATCGTGTAGTTTGCATTATATACTTCAATTATATCATATTGAACACATTATAACCTGTAATGCTCTAAATAGGACATTGTGACTCTGGTTCAGTCATCTGATATATATCAGTCATTCAGGGTATCAGGCGAGTACATTCTCTGATAGTTCTTTCATTTACTTGTCGATTACTGTATTTCAGTTCTAGTTAGTTCTATTTGATTCTTGTTACAAACACGGATTGGGTTACTGAATTTTTGTATGCGACACACATACTTTACTCGTCTTGCCTCTATTATTCAATCACCATTCGAACTATTCGAACCACTTATTAGCATCTTCATGTGCTGGTTAGACTTGTATTCGATTAATGTGTCGGATTATGGATTCACTTGTATTAGTTGGACAAAAAAATACTTGATTAGACATGTGAACATTTCTACTATTCGAACCACCTCTCTGTGAACGATATTCGAACGATAGCCATCCCACACTTGGCCATGCGTGCGGTGTGCCGTATTTCCCTTAGCCGTTTACATGTCTATCTCAGTATTTTAAAACAGACTTGGATCATTGATTAGAATCATTATTAGAACCATCATGGATCATTATTAGCATCACCTTATTAGAACATTGATTGGAATCATATTCGACTCATCTTGTATTAGACTCACATTGGGATTACACTCGACTTACATTATACTGTCTGGACTTATATCATGTTACTCTAGTTCATCTAGCTTATATTACAGTCTTCCTTGCCATATTTTTTTCTCTTTTTTGTTACATTACTTTCCTTGTACTTTAACTGTTGCTCTATATCATTACCTGTATAAAACTTTCATGTTCATCAATATAACTGTCTATAACTGCTTTATAGTCTTTGTCATTTACTTGGGATTTCTAGATGAGTTGTGCTCGTTCCAATCCTGACTGGATGTTGACAAAATATTACAAATGCTTGTCCCGATGACACTTGCCCTACTTACTATGGACCCGAAGATGGATTAGCTACCTTTGGCCCCGACTCTCAGGAGTGATTGGGAGACTAGTCTAGTAGACTTGCTATATAATTCATGTTTAGAATTTGATTTGTAATAACTTGAGATATTGAGTTTGTATTTGAGTTCATTTGAGATATTATTATTTAGTAGTTTGTAGTTGTTGTTGTTGTTGTTTAGTCTTTAGTTATAAACTTCTGTGTTATCTTATCGTGCTTAGACTATGATTGAGATTTCATTATATCTATACTTGTCCTCCATTCGGAGTTGAGATTTGACAAGTATATTATATAATTGTGTGAGTTGTTGATTAGATAGTGACCTAGAACAACGTTCTACTGTCGACACTATGGCGTAGGCTAGATGTACCCACTTCTCGTGCCCCTACATTGGGTGCGGGTCGTGACACATTTTTAGTGGTGGCCCAAGCAGGTCGAGAGTCGCATTAGTGCGATATCGTGGTAGTACGGCGACTTAGTTGTACTGCTGCGAGCCGGCGATAGGAATTGAGAAATAGGCTTTAACAGAGAGGTACTCAATCACAGTTAGGAAAAATTCTGATCTAATTCCTGCCATCCATACATCCTTGCTAATAATTGCCTTCTTTGAAATAAACTGTCCTCCTTTGATTAAATCAATTCCTGCTCGATATTGATTTCCTTATTTGATCTGTCTTCGGGATGGTGGAGACACGATCGCATCGCTCTGGTCCAGCAGACGCTGGTGAGAGGTCTGCCACCTCTCATTCGGTTGCAGACGCTGGAGCCACAACACCTCCTATTTTTGCTCATGTAGGAGCGTCAGCAGCTTTCGAAGGTGCTCCTCCACAGTTCGGAGGCCTACCCCGAAGATTTCGGATGTTCGTCAGCCGATACCACCTTCTAGATCGGTAGATGCGGCTCAGCTCTTTGCCTTCTTCCAGCAGATTATGGAGGCCCAGCAGCAACACCAGTAGCGTCAGTCTGCTGATTTCAGACAGGGTATAGACAATGCCTACCGGTTGGCCATGACGACAGTGGAGAGGGTTATCGTCCAGTCGCAGGGACGCCAGATATAGCAGCAGTACCAGCAGAGGACCCCGACCATTCTGGACTTCCAGAAGATGAGGCCCAGGGACTTCAAGGGCTCGGAGGGCATACTATATGCTGATGACTAGGTGGAACACATCGAGGAGATCTTCAGGCTTGCACTGATACCAGTTGAGATCCAGATTGAGGTGGCGGAGAGCCAGATGCAGGACCTTGCTCGCACATGGTACCAGACAGACCCTAGAGTGGGTACAGAGGGGCAGACTTTTCAAGGAGCAGACTTTTCAAGGAGAAGTTCTTCTCCAATACAGCACTCGGCACCTTGGAGGCATAGTTTGAGAGTCTGGTTCAGGGGAACCAGACAGTGGAGGAGTATGCTGGAGAATTCTGTCGTCTGGGCAGATTTATAGAGGGCCTTAGCGAGGCAGCGAAGGCAAGAAGGTTCAGGAGAGGTTTGATCAAGGAGGTCAAGTCGTTGACCAAGAGTGGTCGCGATGGTACCTTTGAGCAGATTTTGACACAAGCCATGGCGGCAGAGGATGACTTGGAGCTCAAGTCCGAGAGGGGGCGGAAGGATTCAGGAGGGGCTAGTAGGAGTGGAAAGCCTCCCTGTGTGCAGAGGGTAGCACACCAGCCATAGCAGATGCAGGCACCAACTGTAGAAGCATGAAAAAAGAACAGAAAAGTCGATGCGGCTCAAAACAGGGGGAGTCTCATGCGGTTCAAGAATCTCTTAGAGCTTCATGCGGCTCAAAAATCATTTAGAGCTTCATGCGGCTCGAAGGTCCCCGATAGCTCCATGTGGCTCAGGAAAAGCCACGTGGCCCTATGCGGTTCAAAAATAGGCCTCTACAGCTGGCCATAACTACTCTGTGCAGCTGGCTCATTAAATGCTCTGATACAATGCGGCAGCTCTGACACAAAGGATTGACAGCTCTGACATAAAGGTAAAATGATGACTCTGACATAATGACATGCTCCTAGAGAGACGAGGAAAATCTTTATAGCTGGCACGATCCACCAATTCCAAAGCTCTTTATGCGGATCGCTTCAAGGACTTCCATGTGGCTCTGACATGAGGCCACCCTCATGCGGCTCAGTTATGGGGGCCACCCTCATGCGGCTCAGTTGTGAGGCCACCCTCATGCGGCTCGGTTGTGAGGCCATCCTCATGTGGCTCAGTTGTGAGGCCACCCTCATGTGGCTCAGTTGGAAGGCCATCCTCATGTGGCTCAGTTGTGAGGCCACCCACATGCGGCTCTGCCATGACGCACCATTCATGCGGCTCACAGCATAATGGCGGTTGAGACATGTGGCAGAAGATTGACTGAGACTTATCCATGCGGATTTATTGCAACCAACAAATCATAACAATACGGATTTATTGCAACCGACACAACTGTCCAGATTGATTCCCAACAAACAGATCAAAGTTAATCTTAACCAATCCCCAACCGCCCATTTTTTAAGGCGTAGTTACTGCACACCCTACTCATCACAAATTCCTATAAATAGTATGGGATTATTCCTTTGCACACACACAGAGCAGGAGTAGCACACAGAAAAGCACACACAGAGCAAGAGATACACGGAGAGCATCTCACAGAGCAATACGCAGAGAGAGAGCACTTCTTCGCCGGAGCCAAGGTCGCGTTCGATCGTCCAAGGAGTAAGGCAGAGTTGATATCACTTTCCCGAGCCTCTACCGTCACCCCCCAGATTCAAAAACAAAACAATTGTACTTATATTGCTTTTCCTAGGTTTTGTTCCTAGGCTCTCTTTGTACGAGCGAGTTTGTATTGTGAATCAAAGTTCAGTCCTCCCATAAAACTGTTCTGTTCTTAGATAATCAATGGCAAACACGATGGCGACTCTGCTGGGGACTAACTTCTCCACTGCTGAGAAGTTGGTGACACAATCGGACGCAGCCAAACTTGGCTCCACGCAACAGATGCTGGTCGTCCGCTTCGACCAGCAAGTGTTTGAAGAAATGCTCTCCGACGGGAGCGCTGGCCCGGTCCAGAAGCGAGCCCGCACGAAGAAGGCCCGTAGGGAGTGGAGGCGCAAATCATTTGCTCCTCCCCAAGCTCTAGAAGAAGTGTTCTCTGCTGTCCAAGATGGCGGAGAAGACTCGCATGTAGCCCCACTTCAGACCATAGAAGACTCTGCTGTTCCTAAGTATGGCAGAGGAAAACACTACAATGCTGGACTTGCAGGAGCAAAAAGGTACTCTATGCGGTCCAGGAACAAGCCGCATAAGGGCGCCAGCCGTATGAAGACTCATGCGGCCACAAAAGCCAGCCGCATGGAGAAGGCTCATGCGGCCACAAAAGCCAGCCGCATGGAGCAGGCTCATGCGGCCACAACAGGCAGCCGCATGGAGAAGGCTCATGCGGCCACGACTTCCAGCCACATACAGACTGCTTATACGGCCACCAATGCCAGCCGCATACAGACTGCTTATGTGGCCACAAATGCCAGTCGTATGCAGACAGCCTATGCGGCCACGAATCCCAGCCGCAGACTATCTGCTCCATGCGGCTCAGGGTCAGTCTTCGACCGCCTCTCCTGCGGTCCTGACCTCAGATGCTCCAATAAGAATGTGCCAGACTCTGTGCGGTACAATTTAAACTCTTGCTACTATGCGTCCTTGGGTGCTAGAGGAAAGAAGCCTAAGGCAGCATGGGCTCGTCGAGCTCAGTCAGCTGTACCAACCTCTGACCATCAGAGAGATCCGCTTACTGTTAGGCCGGCCTCTGATGGAAAGTTGTACAGAACCGACCGTGTCCAGCCTCTGGCGGCAAATGGACAGAGTGGTTCCCAAAAGTCTTCCAGTCATGGAGCAAACATGATACCAATACACTCGTGTGCTCGGGACTCCCGGGTCCATAAAACGAGTGACTTGTGTGATGTGATTCTTCACAAGCGCAAGGAAAGAGAAGAAAGCTTGGTGTGCAGAGAGTCCTTTCATGGACATCACTGCACTCAAGTCATTGTCAACTGCTGCTGCAGCAAGGCGGCAGTACAAGAGGACCGGCAGTCCGTCTTCCAACGACTGTAGCAGCCAGGACCGATCCTACAACAAAGCTCAGAAGACGAGGCACTTCATGTCGCCTCCTGCCATTCTACTCAGAAGATCCCTACCGGCAAGGCGGGGAAGAAGATAAATGTTTCAAGCCCGACGATCTCAACCAGTATGGCCAGAAAACTCGTGTCCAAGCGGCTGTCCACAACCACCTCAGGAGGAGTTTATCAGGGCACCCGCTCAAAGACAAGATCTTCAACACTGGGGGATTCGTCAACTACACCTCTGGAGGTAGCCGAAGCTGGGGGTAGCACTCCCCCGAACATCCACGACAATCCGGTGTTCCAAGAAGATCAACCAGGGAGACAGTTCCCCCAACAGATGCAACGGACCCGGATGTCCATGGGTCCCAAGATGAAGCAACCTTCGATGCAGGGGTAATACTTCCTCCGAGTCCAAACCGAAGGAGAACATTCCTACATACCCCGACGACTTCTCCATTCGGGGGTATGATTCGGAGAGCACATCCTTTACAGTTCCTTCTACTGTTCCCCGTATGAGAACAGTATTTATGACTGAGAATGACCAGGACGGTCCCAGCGACCGACAGCGCCTTGACACACTTGAGGCCATACTTTATACCTTGGTTAAATCAGTAGACGAGATTAAGGCAGCCCTACCGACTCTCCAAGGAAGGACGCTTGACCAGACAAGCGTGGGTCCCGCCGTCAATGCGAACTCAAACACAACTACACCAACCTCGAGTGACAATCAGCCCAGAATCTCGGCTTCCACCACTGCAGACGAGGCTAGGGAGGCAAGGAGAGAAGTCTAGGAGCTCCGTACGATGTTCCACGCACGAGAATACTCTCAAGACATGAAGATACGACAACCGTATCCCGCTGCATGGAGGGATGTCCCCTTTCCTCCGCGGTACAAGCCGTTCAACATCAACCCCTACGACAGGAAGACCTCTGTAAGCCAGTACATAACCTACTTCGAGGTCACAACAGACCACTTGCCGTACGACGATGCGATCCTCACGCGATTGTTCGTCGGGGCATTGGAGGGGGTAGCATTTGATTGGTACCGCAATCTACCGGACAACTGCATCCATTCCTTCGTCGACTTCAAAAATATGTTCCTTGAAAGGTTATACGAGGTAGGACAAGATGTAACAATGTCCACCCTCATGGATGTTGTTCAAGGCGAGAAGGAGCTGACAAGAAACTATATTGAGCGGTTTTGCCAAACCGTGATGAAGATTCCCTCCGGTAATTCGGACTCCTCCTTAATTGAAATTTGCCAAAAGAGGCTGCTCCCCTCAATCAGCTTCTGGATGGGCAAAAGTCAATTTAAGGACTGGAAGACTTTCATCATCAGTGCCACTAGCACAGAAGACAAGCTCGCCAACTGGGATTGTACATCTCGGAAGGAGAGGACAAGGGCAAATGCCCTAACGCCAACAACAACAACGACGGTAATTCCTCCAACAACCGAGACAACAAGGGCAAACAGGCTATGGTGGCCGACACAGCCCAGAAGACTGAACCGAAGCCGGTAGAGAAGCAGTGGCCGCAGATGACTTACTCCTTCAAAGACAGCCATGTCAAGCCCATCCTTGACATGCTCATACAAGGAGATCGAATTCATCTCCCTCCTCCAAGGCGTGAACCTCGTCCTGCAGAGATGGAGAGCCCCAAGTACTGCCACTACCATCGCTACGTCCACCATGCTACACAAGACTGCTTCCAACTGAAGCGGTACATCCAAAACCTCATCGACTCCAAGGCCCTGGCTATTAATTTCGAAGAGGTGACGGTCGCTGCCAATATGTGTCAGTCCAATTCGGCAGCTTCCCTCCGACAAAGACTCAAGATGGAGTAGTACCCGTCCCCCGGACAAAGATGGAGGTCGCTAATCTTCCACCTCCCCGAGACCAGGCTGATGGTCTAGTACCCCTCACCACATCACGAGGGAAGGTCATGTGGGTCCATCCGGACCTGGTACCTGAAGTGACTCAGTCCGTACCACCCTCCGTCGGCAAGAAGAAGGACGGAAAAGTTAAGTCCCGCCGCACAATCTCGGCAGATGTCGAAGAAGCTACGGCTGTCGTCACCCGGTCTGGTGCACAATCCCAACCTACACCGGGTAACTCGGTTAAAGAACTCCAACCGGCCGCTGCTGACGCTCCAGGACCTTTTCAGCCTCCGTCGGCCAACAAGCCGAAGCCAAAGGAGACCCGTTTTGACAAGCCGCTCCGGAAAGACACTCCTCACGGGCTGGAGAAGCCCTACAATTTTGATATTTTGGCACAACTGGCCAATACACAGGTCAAATTGTCATTATACGAGCTCCTGAGACTCTCTAAAGATGTTCGTGTCGCACTGAGCAAGGCACTCCAGAATGCCGACGCATATCTGGCTCAGGTCAATCTCACTGCGGATCTCCAGGACAGTGCTTGCACAGGGGCCATGCCCAATATTATGTTCACTCCGTAGGACATGCTTATCAAAACCAACCTACACGATCGCCCTCTATATTATACTGGATATATCGGCAACGTCAAGGTGGATCGGATGCACATTGATCCTGGTTCTTCGATAAGCATTATCCCGAAGAGCTTGCTTCATCATCTGCACATCCCTGTGCATCGGCTGACTCCTACCAGCACCGCCATCAGCGGTTCAATTCCGGAAGAAGCTATCCGATCGGAAAGATTCGTCTGAAGTGCCAAATAGGCGACCTTCAGTCGGAAGTAACCTGCTATGTCATCGACGCAGACACCTCCTATAATATTCTCCTGGGGCGTTCGTGGATACACGATTATAAGATCGTGCCTTCTACATTGCACCCATACTTCAAGTACATCGACAAGCACGGCTTCGTGAGGACAGAATTTACCAACATCGATCCCTTTAAAGGGGTCGAATCCTATTATTCGGATTCTTGCTTGTACGAGAAATCCAATAGGCACCTGGTCAAGGAGGATGTTCAAGAACAGACGGAGGCCATTGCGGGGCCGGAAGAACCCTTGAGAATCCATCTCTAACCCCGCAAACCAGGCAGGACTGCACCTCTGACAGCGACTCTGCATAGAGAAGCAACTGGTCTCCCGGTGCTCACTGCACAAAAGGAGCAGATGATAATCCGACTGCCAAGGTCTGACCAAGGGCCAAGATCTACTACGGAGCCGCTGACAATAAGGCTGCCGAGAGCCGGCCAGCAACAAATAGATGAGCTCAATCCCTCTGTCAAGCCGATGACGATTCGTCTTCCCAGAATGAGTCGACAGCCGAGCGCTAATCCGGGGACTGCTAGCGAGCCAACAACTCCCCGCCCAGCATCGAGCACCAAGCTGGGGGTCGCCAGTACACCAACGACTCCACGTTCTGCTCCACCAGTGGAGCCCCTGATGATTAAGCTGCCCAGGTCATCCTCCCAGTCTTTATTAACACAGGGGTGGCCGAAGAAAAGTTAGAGCTGGCCAAGTATGTGGCTGCTCACACTGATGTTCCGTCTGCATATGATGTAATTCTACCAAAAAAGATACCTTACTTCATCAATAAAGGGTTATCTTTGAACTACGTCGAGCTTAATAAGCTTTGTACAATGTATGCTATGGAACACGGTATAGGCACCAACCTACACACGCAGGGGACAAATGTCTACACCGCAAACCAACTTACTCCCGTGGAAGATGCTTGCTTCATAGTCGAGGGAGAGGATCATCCAATCATCTTCGGCCGAAAGAATGACCCACAGCCCTTCAGGATAGAAGAAGTTGATCTCGAACCCGACACCGGGAGACTGTCCTTTTATCTGTATAGCACCCGATCCAAGTACCTCATACAAAAACAGGAGTATGATCTGGAGACTACGCCAGCCTTGAACTACGGTACTGGTCGGCGGTTACCCTTACAGTTGCCAGTCCCGGCTGGGAAACTACGGGATTACTACAACAAGACCAGACGTGGGCTAGGTTATGTTACACCTGCAATGACCCCTGAAAGCTCAGATGAAGAATGTGACTGGCATTCACATTCAACCGGATCACCAACTTCTGATTCGGATGTCAGCATCGGGGACGTATTCAGGCAAGCTCTGTCTGTCAATATGGCATTTGTTGATGCCTACGAAGAAGATAAAGATGTACCCAAACTTCTCGAGTTAGAACCTTGAGTCCAGCAACTAGATGCACAATAGAAGAAATGCTTCGAACTTTGTGAACCTTCCACTGAAGATGAGGTTATACAAGTTGACCTCGGTGATGAGTCCTCTCCAAAGCCAATCTTTGTCAGCAAAAGCCTGACAGACGAAGAGCGGAAGGCGCTTTTGTAACTCGTCAGAGAGTACATTGACGTGTTCGCCTGGAGCTATAAAGACATGCCAGGGCTAAACCCGAGGTTGTACTTTATAAACTCAACATTCATCCGAACGCAAAGCCGGTCAAGCAACAGCAAAGACGTTTCCGCCTGGATATCATAAATTCTATCGAAGCTGAGGTCAACAAACTGATAGCCAGCGACTTCATCCGGGAGGAGCAACATCCAGACTGGGTCACCAACATAGTACCAGTCCTCCAGAAGAATGGAAAGATTCAAATTTGCATCGACTTCCGAAATCTAAACGAAGCATGTCCTAAAAATGAGTTCCCTCTTCCCATCACGGACATCATGATCGACAACACATGTGGCTTTGAGTGTATGTCATTCATGGATGGCTTCTCAGGATACAACCAAATCAAGATATTTCCTGACGATGAAAAGCATACATCATTTCGAACACGCGTGTACTGTTACACAGTCATGCCCTTCGGTTTAAAGAATGTCGGCGCCATATATCAAAGAGCCATGAGTGTCATCTTCAGAGATCACCTGCGTAAGACCGTGGAGTGCAATGTTGATGACATCGTTGTCAAAAGTCGCTCTAAGGGAGACCATCTGCAGGATCTGAGGACGGTATTCGACCTGATGCGAGCGCACAACTTGAAGATGAATCCTACCAAATCCTTCTTGGGCGTATCTAGTAGAAAATTCCTGGGTTTTATCATTATTGCCCAGGGAATTCATATAGATCCGGAGAAGACAAAGACAATCATGGAGATGGGTCCCCCGAGAAATCTCTGTGAACTCCGAGGCCTTCAAGGGAGGCTAGCTTACATCAGGAGGTTCATCTCTAACCTCTCCGTGCGATGTCAACCATTCACCCACCTCATGAAGAAGGGCGTCTCATTCGTATGGGATGAAGAGTGCCAACGCACGTTCGACAATATCAAAGAATATCTGTCAAATCCCCCAATTCTGGTAGCCCCGGTTGTTGGAAAGCCGTTCTTGCTTTATGTACGAGCGATGGAGCATTCCCTCGGTGCTCTACTAGCACAAAACAATGACGTAGGGCATGAACAAGCTATCTATTACCTCAGCCGAATAATGATTGGGCCTGAGCATAGATACACCGCCGTGGAGAAGGAATGTCTTGCTCTGGTGTTTGCTATCCAGAAGATGCGACACTATGTTACAGGACAAACCATCCATGTCATATCAAGAGTTAACCCCCTCAGGGTCCTCATGACCAAGCCCGGTGCACTCAGCTCTCGCCTCACTACCTGGGCGATATTATTGTCTCCCTACGACATGATCTTCGTCCCGCAAAAGGCCATCAAATGTCAAGCTCTGGCGGACTTTTTAGCAGTCCATCCAAGTTCGGAGTCAACCAGAATATATGAAGAGATTCCAGACGAGGTCGCTAATTCAAACATAGCTTCCGATGATTCCGTCTGGCAAATGTTCTTCGATGGTGCTTCAAGAACCGGGCCCAAGGGAAACATCGTCGTTGGGGTCGGAGTGGTACTGATTTCTCCTTCTGGCTTGGTGATCAACCGATCATATTTCCTTATAGAACCCTGCTCGAACAACGTGGCCGAGTACAACGCCTTGGTTATCAGCCTCCGACTTACAAAAGAACTAGGGGTAGAGTACCTAGAGGCATATAGCGATTCATAATTAATCGTCAATCAGATCTAGGGTTCATATGAAGTTCGTCATGAAGACATGATCCCTATCATCAGGTAGCGATCGCCATCATTATGTCTCTGAAAGGGTTCTTCATAGAATATGTTCCGAGACTGCGGAATATTAAAGCCGACACCTTAGCAGGATTGGCCGCTTCCCTGGCGGTTCCAAAATATACTCATCATTTGGTGGACGTAATAGGCCATGAGTTGGTCTGTCCCAAGAACAACGTCTAATTTGTTGAAAGCTATTCTGCCCTGACGGTCGACGAGACACCGAATTGGAGGCTCCTATTTATCGATTTTGCAGTTTATGGCATCTTGCCGGAGAACCCGAAAGAAGCCACCTCTATCAGAAAATGTTCTCTCAGATTCTTCTACGATACAGAAATAAAGATGCTATATCGGCGGTCATACGATAGATTACTGCTTCGATATCTGTCCAATACAGAAGCCAAAGAAATGGTATATAAAGTACATGACGGCGTTTGCGGGGCCCATCAGCCTGGCCCAAAGCTGCAAGACCGCCTCCGCCGCATGGGTTATTACTGGCCTACGATGTTGGCAGACGCGATAGACTAGGCAAGAAAGTGCAAAGCCTGTCAGGTCCATACAGATTTTATACACCAACCATCTGAATTCCTACACCCAACGGTGGCATCTTGGCCATTTGAAGCATGAAAAATGTATATCATTGGTCCAATCACTCCACCTTCGTCCAGAGGACACCGCTTCATACTGGCAATTACAGATTACTTCTCCAAATGGGAGAAAGCTGTCCCGCTTACAGAGGTGAAGACATCAAATATGATCAGCTTCCTCAAGCATCACGTCATCTATCGCTTCGGACTGCTTCAAAGGATCATGCACGACAATGGTCCGCAGTTTGCAAGCCACACCTTCTATCGGTTTTACGAAAAACACCGAATCCAGAATATTGCTTTAACACCATACAATCCGACGGCAAATGGGTTGGCAGAAGCATTCAACAAAACAATAATCAAGCTGCTCAAGAAGTTCGTGTCTTCCAATAAACGAGACTGGAATGACAAGCTTGGCTTACTACAGTCCGGACGGCCACCGGGAATACACCATTCTCTTTGGTATATGGGAGTGAGGCAGTTCTCCCACTAGATACTCAAATCTCCTCGCTCTGCGTCGCCCTCACCTATCGATTGACGACGGATGATAATTACCGTCGCCGGCTACAAGAATTAGAGGCCTTAGATGAGAAACGCCTGTTAGCTCAACAACGAATCGAGCTGTATCAAGCCCGCATCTCAGGAGCTTTCAACAAGAAGGTTAAACTCAGAACATTCCAAGTGGGCGATCTCGTTCTGGTAGTTCGGAGGCCGATGGTTATGACTCACAAAACCGTCGACAAATTCCAGCCAAAGTAGGAAGGCCCATTTGTCATCGAGGCTGTATTCTCCAATGGTGCTTACCGCCTCGCAAAACAAAATGGAGACTTGCACATGTTGCCCATCAACGACAAGTTCCTGAAGAAGTATTATGTCTAAACGACATCCTCCAAATCTACCGGACCGTTAAGTTAGGTACCCCCAGGTACTGCTGAACTTACACTCTGGTCATCCCAAATGAATCTATATCGCATGTTCTGGGTAGTAAGTCATGTATGATCATACCTCTAAACTTTCTTTCCAAAAGAGCATCTTCCTCATGATCTAGTACCCGTACTTTCAGTACATAAACAGGATAACAGATCCATAAATTTCCCGAAACAACCACGTCGATGTCACCTCTGAGTTATTTCACTTCCATCAAAAATAAACCACCCCTCACGTAGAATTTGCACGTCCATATTACCTCTGAGTTGTTCTATGAACCCTTCATGGTGTCCACTCCTGCCACATTCCCTTTACCTCTGAGTAGGAAGACTCCATTGAAGAAACCTTCATATTTACCACGTCCTCATAACCTCTGAGTAAGTATGTTGGTTTTCTCTAGATTTATAATCCGTACCCAAAAACCCAGGGTATGCCAAGGATAATAGGCCCACAAATGTCCACCGTTGACCACAAATGTCCACAGTTGACCACAAATATCCGCAGTTGACCACAAATGCTGTACTATGTTTTCTAGTACATGCGCCTATTTTCTCACAATCTCATGCCTCTGGAACCCAGCTGTTCCATGGCATTCTTTCGCCCGATACCAAGAACTTCCATATCCGCCTTACCAATGGAGTCGTTCTAGGTATCCCTATCAAACTTATTATCCATACCTAAAACTAAGGTATGCCAAGGGTAATAGGTCCACAGAAAAGCCCCCAGTGGGGCAAACACATAAATGCAGTACAAATACGACAGATAAAGGATGATGCAAGCAAAGTTATTTATTCAAATCAAATCAAAAGTACTACATTCTTTGGGACCACGTCCCTTCCAAAAAAGATGAAGAAACATAAAGAGAGAAAGAAAAAGCCGACTATGGTTCGGCGACACATAATTCTCTGAGACGGTCCCTCAGTACGGACGTCGACCGCTCAAACCACCGCTTGGCTCGGCGCTCGGCCTCCTGAGTCAACCGCTTCATATCTTCCAGATGCGCATGAGCATGCCAGCCATCTTCAAGCTTCTTTAGAGCACGCTCCAAGTCAGCAAAAGCACGGGTGACTTTGTCGGCCTCCTGAACAATTAGCTCCTTACCCGTGCGGGAGGCCTCGAGCTCAGATTCTAAGAAAGCCAATTTCCTCTGGAGCTCGAGGATCTGCTTCCTTGTGTCGGTTATCCCGCGAGAGGCTGTCGCTTCCCGAGCAATGTAATCCTCTCCCCTGCGGCTCAGCTGATCATATTGTAGAGACAGGTCGCTGAGGTCTTTCATTATAATCGACTTAGACGCATCTCATGCAGCCCTTACCTTCTCCATAAGAGTGATGAGGAAGGCACGCTCCTGATCTACCGTTGAAGACAGGTAGACTTGTCGCAGTACTTGAAACTGGGCCACAAGTTGATCCGTCTCTAGCAATTTGGGCTCCAGAAGCTCCACTATCCCTGCCCCACCGGGGAGGGTTCTAAGGAGTTCAATCTGGCCAAGAGTGCATTGACGGGCCAAGGCAAAAGAGGTCCCCCTCTCCACGGCAGCCTCAACCCCTTGCCTCAGGTGACGGTAAAAACTGTCAACTACATCCTTTGACAATTCATCCAGAACTTTCGAAGAAGACGGCGTCAAAGGAAGGGTAGCTGGCAGGGTCGAGGAAGATGTGTCATCCCCGTTTTTCGTTCTACGTATTTCCAGTATACGTATGCGAAATCCTGACATGTATTTTTATTTTCCTGCCTGGCTAGCTAGTTCAGTTTAATCTTGATTTGGTTCGTCATGGCATGTAATGGTTTAACTTGGTTTATTTTGGGTTGGCTTGGTTTATTTTTTTTTGGTTCATCATGTTAAACCCACCACCATCCCCCTTTATAATCCACCTAACTTTTCTCTCTCCTCCACTTTCTCATTAACTCTTCTTCCTTCTCCATTAAACCTACCACCAACCAAGAACACGCCTTAGGCAAGTACAACTTGCTTCCACAAGAGAGCCCATTTTTATTGTTCCATTAGCTTCTCCTCATGTTTCTAAGACACATTAGAACTTGTCATTTTCTATTTTGAGGCTTTAATTTTTGTAGATCTAAAAATTAGTTATTTTCGGATTTTGGTGGTTTTGATCTATCAAACTTTTTTGTTTTCAAGTTTTGATGGTTCCATGTTGTAGAGAATTTTATTCTACCTAATTTTGACCTTTGAAAAGTTAGATTTGGACTTGTTTTGACCAAGTTATGGACTTTTGAAGCTTTGGGTTCAAACCATAGAGTTTTTGCTGATTTGGAGAAGACAGTGAGCAGTGTGCGCAAGCTTTTTAGCTTGCGCCACTGAGTTGCGCGTGCTCTTTAGCGCAGCGCAGTCTGGCTCATACGCTGCCTTTTGGTGACGTAAGTGCAGTCTGGCTCATACGCTGCCTTTTGGTGACGTGAGCGCAGTCTGACTCATACGCTACCTTTTTGCTGACGTGAGCACAGTCTGGCTCATACACTGCCTTTTGGTGACGTGAGTGCAGTCTGACTCATACGCTGCCTTTTTGGTGACGTGAGCGCAGTCTGGCTCATATGCTGCCTTTTGGTGACGTGAGCGCAGTCTGACTCATACGCTGCCTTTTTGGTGACGTGAGCGCAGTCTGGCTCATATGCTGCCTTTTGGTGACGTGAGCGCAGTCTGGCTCATACGCTGCCTTTTGGTAACATGAGCGCAGTCTGGCTCATACGCAGCCTTTTGGTGACGTGAGCGCAGTCTGACTCATACGCTGCCTTTTGGTGACGTGAGCGCAGTCTGGCTCATACGCTGCCTTTTGGTGACCTGAGCGCAGCCTGACCTGAGCGCAGCCTGACTTAAGCGCAGCCTGACCTGAGCGCAGCCGGACTTGAGCGCAGCCTGACCTGAGCGCAGCCTGACTTGAGCGCAGCCTGACTTGAGCGCAGCCTGACCTGAGCGCAGCCTGACCTGAGCGCAGCCTGACCTGAGCGCAGCCTGACATGAGCGCAGCCTGACCTGAGCGCAGCCTGACTTGAGCGCAGCTGACTTAAGCGCAGCCTGACTTGAGCGCAGCCTGTCCTGAGCGCAGCCTGACTTGAGCGCAGCCTGACTTGAGCATATTCCCCTTTTTATGATTTTTGCACCCATTTTATATCCTTACGCCTTTTGATGTAAACTCGACATGAACCCGATATGATCATGACATTATTTATGAATGTTAATCAGAACAAGGCTTAGTGATGGAATTGCATGATTAGTGACCCGCCGTGGTGCACTCTTGACAAGTAATTTGACATGATAATTCTTGATGGTGGTCCGTTGTGACGCACCCTTGCCTTGATAAGTAATCTTGATAAGCAACCCGACATGATAACCTTGATACGCTGTTGCGACGGCTAACCTGACATGCTAAGTGAATTCTTGACACCGTGGGTGATTGTATTGGATATGCTTATATAAGCAACCAGTCTTGTCTCGCATCATGTCTAGGACATGTATCCCTGGTTACCACGGTCAGGAATTCATACCGAATCTGACTAGGTTAATGACTAGATTGATCAAGTAGAGCATATAGAGAGGTATTCCGGCTACAAGCAATCCCGTTATCTGGGCGCCTTCCTTGATGGACTTGTAGCCTGCCGACGAGTAGGGCACATTTCCAGCTCACTGTTATGTGGGGCACTACATGAAACGATTACTATGCACACTGTCATGTGTTGCATCCAAGTCACCTAACAAGGCATGATAACTCTAAGCTTGAACCTTGCGTCTGGATAACCTGGATAGTCTGCAGGGCTTGTGGCCGTAGGCGTACCTCATTGCATCTTGCTAGTAACTAAGCTTGTGATAACCCTAGTTAGTTAAGTATCAAGCCGTACTCTTTGCTTGGCCGTGAATGATGGATGGAGTCCTATCTTGTTTAGTCTTGCCTAGATCCAGTGCATGGATATCTCCGGACATGCTTGTTTATGCTTTACTTTATCGATAATTGGTTCGAGGCTAAGTTCTGTTGAGGTGAAGGGTTACAATCCCGGTCCTTGTTTGGTTTACGGGTTGTAACTTGGTTACCGGAATAGTCCTCTAGTTATCTTATCGTTTATCATCATGTTTTCTTTAACTCATGTCTTATGTTATTTCACCTATGATTTATGTGCTGACATGCTGTCACGCCCCAGAACCAGAATACTGGAGAGCAGGGGCAGACACAGTCAGCTACGTATATTGAAATGGAAACCACCTCGATATACGGTCACGGCTGTCTAGAAATATGAGAGTTTACTACAAGCCAACGGTCTCTTATGGTCAAGCCTATTGTCTCAATCTCAAGCAAGTAATATAATTACAAGATATTTGACCACCAAATATACAATAAAAGGCGTCCCAAATATTACATATCAGCTGATCCTGAAGCTAGTCGTACAAAATGCTAGGACTAGTAAGAGTTAAGTCATACATGATCAACCCTAGGATTTGTTAATCATGTTTACAGCCCGTAGGCAGACAGTAAGTAAAGTGCATCGAGCTAACAGGTGCTCGTCGGCTAAACGCCTCAAAAGAATAATTTTACAGTAGAGTGAGCGAAACAAAATAAAAAACCCACTCGTAGCCCGGGTTCCTTCTAGTCGCCACCATTGGGCTGGAAGCTTGGTAGATCCTCGGGAGCTGCTCCGAAATCTGGCCACACAAAACCAGCTGGGTCAACCCCAGAAAGAGCAAGTGCCACAAGGGGGCCACGAAATAAGAACAAAAGTCAGCATTATCACAAGAAGATATAATATTTAAAACTAGAATTCATGAAAACATGTCATGACGATATACGACAAGATAACCATGGGACTATTTCGATAGCCAGGTTACAACCCGTAAACCAAACAAGGACCGGGGTTGTAACCCTTCATCTGAACAGAACTTGGTTTTCCACCATTTATCGGCAAGATAATAATGCAAAAAATTAAGACATGGAGCAATCTTGTACTGGATCAAGACATGGCTAAACTGGTTATACCTCATTCAATCAATCACGGCCAAGCAGATACTACGGCTTACTACTTTAACTAACTAGGGTTATCACAGGCCTAATTACTAATAAGATGCAGGGAGATTGTTCCACAGCCACAAGCCCTGCAGACCATCCAGGTTACCCAGGTCGAAAATTAGGGGTTGAATTCAGGTGGGTACATCGCCCGGGGGACAAATGTACCCTTAGGTGACTTAGAGGGTGCAACACGCGACGGTGTGCTGGAAATGTGCCCTACTCGATGGCAGGCTACAGATCCCAAGAGCGCCCAGGTAACGGGATTGCCTGTAGCTGTGTCAATCTCTTCATGACTACTGTGTTATTCTAGTTATTAACCTTAATCCATTTTAGTAGGAACTCCTGACCGTGGTACTCAGGAGTCCCATCCTAGACATGATGCAAGACAGGACAAGTGGATTAACAAGCAAGCAAGAAGAACCACCCAGGGTGTCAAGGCAGGTCAAGTTAAGTTAGCCGTCGCAACAGCATTAAGATAAATCATGTCAGGGTACTTGTCAGAAGTGTGCCACGACGGGCCACTATCATGTCAGGTTGGTCATGTCAGGAGTGCACCACTACGGGTCACTGTCGTGTTATGCTAGTTCCTTGTCATACCACGCCATGTGTAATAGTCATTCCAAACATATTAAGTAAAATCAAGTTCATGACAAAAGGCGTAAGGATATAAAATGGGCATAAAATATCTAATAAAATATCAATATACAGGACTATAGAAGAGCCAAGCTTAATAAAACCAAAACTCCAAGAGCCAATGGGTTAAGCAAGGGGTCAGGGGAGCAGCGTACGCAAAAGTCACACACGCATGAGAGCTGCGTAGGTGAAAAGTCACGCACGCTACAGAGAGCAGCGTAGGTGAAAACTCACGTACGCTGAGAGAGCAGCGTAGGTGAAAAGTCACGCACGTTGAGAGAGCAGCGTAGGTGAAAAGTCACGCACGCTTCAGAGAGCAGCGTAGGTGAAAAATCACGCACGCTCAAGGAGAGCAGCGTAGGTGAAAAGTCACGCACGCTTCAGAGAGCAGCATAGGTGAAAAGTCACGCACGCTACAGAGAGCAGCGTAGGTGAAAAGTCACGCACGCTGAGAGAGCAGCGTAGGTGAAAAGTCACGCACGCTACAGAGAGCAGCGTAGGTCAAAAGTCATGCACGCTGAGAGAGCAGCGTAGGTGAAAAGTCACGCACGCTCAAGGAGAGCAGCGTAGGTGAAAAGTCACGCACGCTTCAGAGAGCAGCGTAGGTGAAAAGTCACGCACGCTACAGAGAGCAGCGTAGGTAAAAAGTCACACACGCTGAGAGAGCAGCGTAGGTGAAAAGTCACGCACGCTCAAGGAGAGCAGTGTAGGTGAAAAGTCATGCACGCTTCAGAGAGCAGCGTAGGTGAAAAGTCACGCACGCTACAGAGAGCAGCGTAGGTGAAAAGTCACGTACGCTCAAGGAGACACGCTTCCAACAGAAAGCGTACCCAAGTCTGCGTACGCACGCTAAAGAGCGCGCACAGCTCAGTGTGCATAGGCTAAACAGCTCTGCACACTGCTCACTGTCTTCTCCAAACAGCAAGAACACCATGGATGAACCCAAGGCTTTAAAAGTTCAGAACTTGGCCATCCGAACTCCAAATCCGGATTTCCAAAGTTCCAACTGGAGTGAAACTGAATGCTCTACCACATGGAAACATCAAAAACCCATAAAATCCAACTTAAGAAGCCCAACCCATGTAAAATCTAAAAATAGAAATAACTTAGATCTATAACAATGGAGGCTCCAAATCATAAAAATCCAAGTTCTAATGTTGATCACCATGTCCTAATCTAGCAAATGGACAAGGAAAAGAGGGTTCTCATGTAGTGGCAAGATGCACTTGCCTATGGGGAGGAAGGAGGAGAGTGTTGTGTAGAGGAAGGAGAAGAAGAAATAAATGGTGGTTTATGAAGAGAGAGAAAATATAGGTGGAGTTATAAAGAGGATGAGTTGTGGTGGGGATGAGGGGTAGCATAGGCTAAGGTGATCCAATGCCTATAAACCAACCAAACCGAACCAACCCAATAAAACCGAGCCATGCCAAAAACCCAAAATACGAGAAATACCGAAATTCCACAAGTTGAGAAAAATAAAAATACATGCCAAAATCCAGATACGAGTATAAATACGAAATACGAGAAATACAGGAAATGAGGGTGACACGTGCTGGTTTTAGTTCTTAAGTGAAGCCCCCTTTGTGGCACTTGCTCTTTCTGGGGTCTGACCCAGCTGGTTTTGTATGGCCAGATTTTAGAGCAGCTACCGAGGATCTTCCAATTTTTCTGCCAGATGGTGAACACTAGAAGGAATCCTGGCAACGAGTGGGTTTTATTTTGCTCTTCCACTCCCTTGTAAAAATATTCTTTTGAGGCGTTTAGCCGCCGAGAAAGTGTTAGCTCATTTGCAAATTTACTTACTGTCTGCCTACGGACTGTAGCATGATTGACAAATCCTAGGATTGATCATGTATGACTTGAACTCTTGCTAGTCTTCACATTTTGTATGACTAGCTTCATGATCATCTGAATATATAATGTATGGGACGCCTTACCTTGTATACCTGATGATCTACCATCTTGTTATATCTACTTGTTGCTTGAGATTGAGACACTAGGCTTGTTATTGACCTTAAGAGACTGATGGCTTATAGTAAACCCTCATGCATCTAGACAGCCGTGACCGTATTGCGATGTGAGATTCACTTCAATATATGTAGCTGGCTGTGTCTGTCCCCCGCTCTCCAGTATTCTGGTTCTGGGACGTGACACGGTTTAAGTGGTGGCCCATGCAGGTCTTGTAGATCAAGATGTGTGAGGGTTTTACCGGATAGATGTCTCAATCAGCACTCGCCCTTGATCTCTACTCGTGCCTTCTGATCTTTCAGAATCCTTGACCTGATCACATGTTTATATCCTCGATCTATCATGGTCCTTTCTCATTGTTCCCTATGTCGTTTCCTTCAGCGGTATTGTTCCTGGTCCTACCGATCAGCAAGGCGGAGCACCTCCAGTGGACCAGCAGCAACCTGGAGACCAAGCCCAGCACTCTGGAGTGGCCTCCCGAGTCATGCATTCCGGGGACCCCGAGCCCCCAGTTCAGCCAGTCCAACCTGTAGAGCCTGACGATGGCACCTTGGTGGGTCTCATCAGGACTTTGTTTGCATCTCAAGATCGTCGGGGCGATGCCCTGCACCAGGCAGTACAGGATGCTATAGGCCGTGTTGGTTATCAAGGGAACAGTGCGGCTAGCAGTTTCAAGCGCCTCAACCCTCCCTTCTTCGACGGTAGTGAAGACGCTATTGCAGCTGACATGTGGCTCCAGAATATTGAAATTATCTTAGATGCAGCCAAGACTCCAGAAGGAGAGAACGTAGCTGTGGTACGTCTACAGTTATTGGACCTAGCCCGCACCTGGTGGGCGATGATAGCGGTTGGATTGGCAACGCCTGTCCCATGGGCGGTATTCAGTGACAAGTTTCAGATCAAGTACTTCGATGCTGTGGCTCGGTATGACTTACAGACGAAGTTTACCAATCTCAGGCAGATGAGCAGGACGGTCGATAGATATGCGGCCGAGTTTTCAAGACTGAGTCAGTTTGCTTCCACTTTGGTGGCAACCAAGTTTGATCAAGCGCAGCGGTTCCAGCAGGGACTCCACCTAGAGATCATTCTAGCAGTGGAGCAGTTTGAGCATCAGACCTTTGATGCTGTTTTACGGGCAGCTAAGAGGTATGAGTATACCTCGCAGAGAATTATAGACAGAACTAGAGGACGAAAGCAGTCCCATGGTCAGATGATCCAGTCTTCAGTCCCAGCCCCCGCAGCTAGGGCCTTGACCATTGGAGCTCCGAGGAGGGCAGCATCAGTTACGTCGGTTCAGCATTCGACTTCGATGTATCCTCAGCAGCAGAAGCGGAGGCAGTCTTCCACAATGGGCTGCACTCATTATGGGAAGCCAGGGCATGTAGTGTCAGAATGTTGCCGAGCACAAGGATTGTGTTTGGCTTGTGGGGCACCGGATCACATGATAGGGTCCTGCCCATAGAGAGCCGGTTCATCCTCATCGGCCCAGACTAGTCCCTCAGTGAGGGGACCAGCACCAGTGCAGCAGCAGCAGTATCAGCCTCCGAGACCATTGCCGCCTCAGGCTCAGGCATTCCAGCAGCAGCGACCGTAACAGTATACCCAGGTCCAAGCTCAGGTTCAGAACCGCCAGAGAGGTTTCCAACAGAGGGGACCAGCACCTAGAGGGCACGGTCAAGCGATGGCTTTGACCGTAGAGGAGGAGTTGGCATCAGGTGAGGTGGTGGCAGGTACCATTTTTGTCAACTCTTTTCCTGTATCAGTATTATTTGATTCAGGTGCATCACATTTATTTATGTCTGCACGATTCGTGACACGGATAGGACTGGAGCCCGAGTCATTATCAGTAAGGCTCAATATACTTACTGGTAACAGACTTGTGGGTGTAAATAGGGTGTTTTCCTCGTGTCAAATCGTAGTTAGCGGTAGAGAGTTACCCGCTAGGTTAATAGAGTTTCCGATGGCCGATTATGATGTGGTCCTAGGAATGGATTGGTTGAGGGACCAGTATGCTAGAATAGATTGCCATGTCGGCAAGATTATTTTTAGTATTCCCGGTGAGCCAGAGTTTTCCTTTTCTCGAGGCGGAGTAGAACCTTCTTCTCCAGCATTGTGGATGGCCGTAGCAGCAACAGTTCAGCTTTCCAGAGTTGTAGAAGAGTTTCCTGATGTATTTCTCGAAGAGCTTCCAGGCATGCCCCCAGAGAGAGAGATAGAGTTCACTATCGACTTGAATCTAGGGACGGCACCAGTGTCAGAAAGAGTCTATAGGATGGCACCATCAGAGTTGGAGGTCCTGTACAAGATGATTGAAGAACTTAGAACCAAGGAATTCATTCATGCTAGCGGATCACCTTGGGAAGCTCCGATGCTTCTTATGAAGAAGAAGGATGATACGTCAAGATTATGTGTTGATTATCGTACCTTGAACTCTGTAACAATTAAGAACAGATATCCTTTACCAAGGATAGATGATTTATTTGATCAGCTCAGGGGAGCGGCAGTATTCTCGAAGATTGACTTGCAGTCGGGGTACCATCAGATCAGAGTCAGAGAGCAGGACATCTCGAAGACAGCATTCAGATCAAGGTATGGATATTGGGAGTTCCTTGTTATGCCATTTGGAGCAACCAATGTGCCAGCTGTATTCATGGACCTCATGAATCGTATCTTCATGCCCTATTTAGACCAGTTCGTGATAGTGTTCATAGACGACATCTTAGTCTATAGCGAGAACGAGGCAGAGCATGAACAGCATCTTCGGGTAGTTTTTCAGATTCTCAGGGAGCACCAGTTGTACGCGAAGTTCAGTAAGTGCGAGTTTTGGTTGGATCGTATCTCGTACTTGGGTCATATCATCACCAGAGGTGGAGTGGAAGTTAATCCCCAGAAGATAGTGGCTATAGAGACATGGCCAGTACCTAGCACCGTTGCAGAAGTTCGGAGTTTCCTCGGATTGGTCGGCTATTACCGACGCTTTGTGTCAGACTTTGCTCGGATTTCAGTGCCACTGACACAGTTGACCCGTAAGGATGTGCAGTTTGCTTGGACAGCAGAGTGTCAGAGTTCATTTGAGAAGTTGAAGCAGAGATTGATGACGGCTCCCATTCTCACGCTTCCCGACGGGACGGGAGGATTTTCAGTTTATTGCGACACATCCGGCAAGGGATTAGGATGTGTCTTGATGCAGCATGGTAAGGTAGTCGCTTATGCGTCACGTCAACTTCGTGACCATGAGAGGAATTACCCAACCCATGACCTGGAGTTAGCAGCCGTAGTTTTTGCATTGAAACTTTGGAAACATTATTTGTATGGAGATCGGATGGAGATTTTCACCGACCACAAGAGTCTGAAGTATGTGTTTACCCAGAAGGATCTTAATATGCGTCAGAGGAGATGGCTAGAGCTACTTGTGGATTATGACATCAGCTTGCAGTATCATCCTGGGAAGGCCAACGTGGTAGCAGATGCATTGAGCAGGAGAGCCGGAGTTTATTTTCTAACGGCGCAGCCAGAGTTGTTAGCAGATCTTCAAAAGATGGATATTGAAGTTATTTTTCCTTCCAGTATGGCATTGATAGCCAGTATGCAAGTTCAGTCCAGTATAGTTGAGAGGATCAAGTTAGCTCAGTCCACGGATTCTAGGCTTCAACGGCTGAGAGCAGAATATGTAGCAGGACGAAGACCAGAGTTATGTGTTCATAAGGACGATACACTCCGACATGGAAGACGTCTTTGTGTACCCAATGGTGATATCAGATAGAAGATCATGGCAGAAGCCCACAGTTCTCAGTATTCCATTCACCCCGGCGGTACGAAGATGTATCGTGATCTTCGGCAGCATTTTTGGTGGAATGGCATGAAGAGGAAGATAGCCCGGTTTGTCTCTCGTTATTTAGTTTGCCAACAAGTTAAGGCTGAACATCAGAGACCAGCTGGACTTCTTCAACCTTTACCGATCCCAGAATGGAAATGGGAGCACATTACCATAGATTTTGTAACTGGATTACCTAGATCCCTAGCTGGAAGAGATGCCATCTGGGTTATAGTTGATCGTCTCACGAAGGTAGCTTATTTTCTTTCTTTCAGAATCGGTCAGTCGACGGATAAACTTGCAGAGATGTACCTCAGGCAGATAGTCAGATTGCATGGAGTGCCAGTTAGTATTGTGTCCGATAGAGATTCAAGATTCACCTCGTACTTTTGGCGAAGTCTTCAAAAGAGTTTGGGGACTCGTCTCAAGTTCAGTTCAGCCTACCATCCGCAGACAGATGGTCAGTCATAACGCACGATCCAGACTCTTGAAGACATGCTGCAGTCATGTACAATCGACTTCGGTGGTTCGTGGGAAGATCACTTGCATCTCGTGGAGTTCTCCTATAACAACAGTTTTCAGGCTAGTATCCAGATGGCACCTTTCGAGGCCTTGTACGGCAGGAAGTGCAGATCTTCTTTAGCTTGGGACGATATCGGTGAGAGGCAAATGCTTGGATCAGAGATGGTGACGCGGACTATTGAGGTGGTCAGACAAGTCAGAGATCATCTTCGAGTTGCCCAAGATCGCCAGCGTCATTGGACCGATTCCCATCGGCGTCCCCTTGAATTTTCTGTCGGCGACCACGTATTCCTTAGGATCTCGCCTAACCATGGCGTTATTCGATTCGGCGTGCGGGGAAAGCTCAGTCCTAGGTATATAGGACCGTTTGATATTCTAGAGCGAGTAGGTGATGTATCCTATCATCTCGCTCTTCCGTCGTCGTTACGTGAGGTACATGATGTCTTCCATGTATCCCAATTACGACGGTATATCTCGAATCCGAGTCATGTCCTTGATCATTCGGAATTGGTTGTTGGTACCAACCTTTCGTATGAGAAGAGACCCGTATCCATATTGGACCAGAGGGAGAAGATACTCAAGAACAAGACTATCAAGTTAGTCCGTGTTGCTTGGGGTCATCACTCTTTGGGTGAGTCAACGTGGGAGCGTGAGGATGATATCCGATCGCGATATTCCGACCTGTTTGACTCGTAAGGTATAATGTCTTTCTTATGCCTTATGCTTAAGTTCCTTGCTTGCATGAATGATTGCTTGATTGACTGCTAGTCCTATATTGTCTGCAATTGATATAGCTTGCTCGACATCTCTAGCCTCTTGATTAAATTCCGAGGACAGAATTCTTTTAAGGTGGGTAGAGTTGTCACCCCCGTTTTCCGTTCTACGTATTTCCAGTATACGTATGCAGAATCCTGACATGTATTTTTATTTTTCTGCCTGGCTAGCTAATTTTATTTTAATCTTGATTTGGTTCGTCATGGCATGTAATGGTTTAACTTGGTTTATTTTGGGTTGGCTTGGTTTTTTTTTTTTTTGGTTCATCATGTTAAACCCACCACCATCCCCCTTTATAACCCACCTAACTTTTCTCTCTCCTCCACTTTCTCATTAACTCTTTTTCCTTCTCCATTAAAGCCACCACCAACCAAGAACACCCCTTAGGCAAGTACAACTTGCTTCCACAAGAGAGCCCATTTTTATTATTCTATTAGCTTCTCCTCATGTTTCTAAGACACATTAGAACTTGTCATTTTCCATTTTGAGGCTTTAATTTTTGTAGATCTAAAAATAAGTTATTTTTGGATTTTGGTGGTTTTGTTCTATCAAACTTCTTTGTTTTCAAGTTTTGATGGTTCCATGTTGTAGAGAATTTTATTCTACCCAATTTTGACCTTTGAAAAGTTGGATTTGGACTTATTTTGACCAAGTTATGGACTTTTGAAACTTTGGATTCAAACCATGGAGTTCTTGCTGATTTGGAGAAGACAGTGAGCAGTGTGCGCAAGCTTTTTAGCTTGCGCCACTGAGTTACGCACGCTCTTTAGCGCAGCACAGTCTGGCTCATACGCTGCCTTTTGGTGACGTGAGCACAGTCTGGCTCATACGCTGCCTTTTGGTGATGTGAGCGCAGTCTGACTCATACGCTGCCTTTTTGGTGACGTGAGCGCAGTCTGGCTCATACACTGCCTTTTGGTGACGTAAGCGCAGTCTGACTCATACGCTGTCTTTTTGGTGACGTGAGCGCAGTCTGGCTCATACGCTGCCTTTTGGTGACGTGAGCGCAGTCTGACTCATACGCTGCCTTTTTGGTGACGTGAGCGCAGTCTGGCTCATACGCTGCCTTTTGGTGACGTGAGCGCAGTCTGGCTCATACGCTGCCTTTTGGTGACATGAGCGCAGTCTAGCTCATACGCTGCCTCTTGGTGACGTGAGCGCAGTCTGGCTCATACGCTGCCTTTTGGTGACGTGAGCGCAGTCTGACTCATAAGCTGCCTTTTGGTGACATGAGCGCAGTTTGGCTCCTATGCTGCCTTTTGGTGACCTGAGCACAGCCTGACCTGAGCGCAGCCTGACCTGAGCGCAGCCTGACTTGAGCGCAGCCTGGCCTGAGCGCAGCCTGACCTGAGCGCAGCCTGACCTGAGCGCAGCCTGACCTGAGCACAGCCTGACCTGAGCGTAGCCTGACCTGAGCGCCGCCTGACCTGAGCGCAGCCTGACTTGAGCGCAGCCTGATCTGAGCGCAGCCTGACTTGAGCGCAGCCTGACTTGAGCGCAGCTGACTTGAGCGTAGCCTGACTTGAGCACAGCCTGACCTGAGCGCAGCCTGACTTGAGCGCAGCCTGACTTGAGCATATTCCCCTTTTTATGATTTTTGCACCCATTTTATATCCTTACGCCTTTTGATGTAAACTCGACATAAACCCGATGTGATCATGACATTATTTATGAATGTTAATCGGAACAAGGCTTAGTGATAGAATTGCATGATTAGTGATCCACCGTGGTGCACTCTTGACAAGTAATTTGACATGATAATTCTTGATGGTGGTCCGTTGTGATGCACCCTTGCCTTGATAAGAAATCTTGATAAGCAACCCGACATGATAACCTTGATACGCTGTTACGACGGCTAACCTGACATGCTAAGTGAATTCTTGACACCGTGGGTGATTGTATTGAATATGCTTGTATAAGCAACCAGTCTTGTCTCGTATCATGTCTAGGACATGTATCCCTGGTTACCACGGTCAGGGATTCATACCGAATCTGACTAGGTTAATGACTAGATTGATCAAGTAGAGCATATAGAGAGGTATTCCGGCTACAAGCAATCCCGTTATCTGGGCGCCTTCCTTGATGGACTTGTAGCCTGCCGACGAGTAGGGCACATTTCCAGCTCACTGTTATGTGGGGCACTACATGAAACGATTACTATGCACACTGTCATGTGTTGCATCCAAGTCACCTAACAAGGCATGATAACTCTAAGCTTGAACCTTGCGTCTGGATAACCTGGATAGTCTGCAGGGCTTGTGGCCGAACCTTATTGCATCTTGCTAGTAACTAAGCTTGTGATAACCCTAGTTAGTTAAGTATCAAGCCGTACTCTTTACTTGGCCGTGAATGATGGATGGAGTCCTATCTTGTTTAGTCTTGCCTAGATCCAGTGCATGGATATCTCCGGACATGCTTGTTTATGCTTTACTTTATCGATAATTGGTTCGAGGCTAAGTTCTGTTCAAGTGAAGGGTTACAACCCCGGTCCTTGTTTGGTTTACGGGTTGTAACTTGGTTACCGAAATAGTCCTCTAGTTATCTTATCGTTTATCATCCTGTTTTCTTTAACTCATGTCTTATGTTATTTCACCTATGATTTATGTGCTGACATGCTGGTTTTAGTTCTTAAGTGAAGCCCCCTTTGTGGCACTTGCTCTTTCTGGGGTCTGACACAGCTGGTTTTGTATGGCCAGATTTCGGAGCAGCTACCGAGGATCTCCCAATTTTTCTGCCAGATGGTGAACACTAGAAGGAATTCCGACAACGAGTGGGTTTTATTTTGCTCTCCCACTCCCTTGTAAAAATATTCTTTTGAGGCGTTTAGCCGTCGAGCAAGTGTTAGCTCGTTTGCAACTTTACTTACTGTCTGCCTACGGGCTGTAGCATGATTGACAAATCCTAGGGTTGATCATGTATGACTTGAACTCTTGCTAGTCTTCGCATTTTGTATGACTAGCTTCATGATCATCTGAATATATAATGTATGGGACGCCTTACCTTGTATGCCTGAAGATCTACCATCTTGTTATATCTACTTGTTGCTTGAGATTGAGACACTGGGCTTGTTATTGACCTTTAGATTCTGATGGCTTGTAGTAAACCCTCATGCATCTAGACAGCCGTGACCGTATTGCGATGTGAGATTCACTTCAATGTATGTAGCTGGCTGTGTCTGTCCCCCGCTCTCCAGTATTCTGGTTCTGGGGCGTGACAAGATGCACCGGAACTTGATGCCCCTGCCACAAGGGAAATGAGTTCCGAGCGGAAGGATGCTTGAATAGCGGCTAATTCCTCCTCCGCAGCCCAAAGGATCTGGAGACTCGGCAGGGTGGAGAGGTCGACCTCCGGAGCCACATGAACAGAGGAGGGTGCAAGAACCAGTTCTCCCCGCTCCGGCCGTTCCGTCGCTTGCTCTCCTGAACTCGATCTAGCAGGAGGCCCCTTAATGTAAGCTGGAGGAGGAGGAGGCATATTCTCTTCCACCAGATCCCCTCTGGCGAACTCTCTCCTGATAATATCCGTCATTGGTAGTGAAGGAGCAGGACCTGTATGTCCGAAGCAACCATCAATCAGCTTAACCCGAACGATGTGATGATAGAGCAAATAAACCTCCTCACTAGTCAAGACTTGGCTTATCTTACCAGGAGGAGTTGCTGAGACTGAGGTTCGCTTACAGCCACCATAGCCTCTTCACCAGCGACATTCGAGCCGAATACAGATGGTTCCGCTGCCCCAGCCGTCCCGGAAGAAGATACAACTAGATCAGCATCACCCGGCTGAAGTTCAGCAGTCTCGGGGATAGGTTCAGCAGTGACCATGTCGCCCTGGGTTGGGACGTCAACAACTGGAGGAACCTCAGCCGTCGCTGGGAGAATCCCGGTGGCAATAATCTCGGCACTCATATCTCTAACTAGAGCAGTTAGAGCGGGGTCAACTTCAGAGGCAGCAGCTGACTCTGGAAAGTCCCCTTCTCCTGACGCCTACAGAGAAAAGAAAAATGATTAGGTCATAGTTCGGGAAAAAGAAGAGCGAAAGAAGAAGATGGTTGTAATTCGATTCACCTCCGAAACGGCGTCAACATCCTCGCGTCTCTCCCTAATGAGCAGCCCGCAAGGCTTAACCGCAGCCCGTTTCACGGAGTAAGTTATCCCGCCAACGGCGGGCTCACGCCTGCTTCATTTGTGCGAAGGACCAGGCACGACAGGCGACTGATCTGCCACCACATCTTCTGCGGGAGGCAGAGAGTTATCGGGGTCATGCTCGTCATCCTCTTCGTCCGCGGTGGCAGTCTTCGAGTCTGACGCAGCAACCGTGTTCTCCCTCTTCTTCTTCGCCTTGGACCCCTTGGACTTCTCCTCCAAGCCAGTACCAATAATGAAGCTGGCACTCAGGTCAAAACCAACAGGAGGCTTGTTCGCCATGACATGGTATAGAGCCGTCAAGTACAAGATCTCCCCTGACTCATCAGCATCAGGAACTGAGAAGCTGGTACGGGTGTGAACCGTGTTATATAGTGCCAGGCCCTGATGCCGTCAAGGATACTACCTTCAAAACCCAGGCAAGAGCTGGGACTGTCCAAGAATAGGTGACTATATCCAAACTGTCGGGAGAACCTACTAGGCAAGTAAGGCTCCAAGTAGACAGTGTTGCGGTTGCGGTATACCAGGTGGGCGGGATGAATGTTGTGCAACCAAAGGAGCATCTTGTCGGATAAGAAGTGAGGAGGCCCAATACCATCAAGATGTACGGCCCTCACTTCCTCAGCAGTAAATTAAGGAACAGACAAGAAAAAAGTGTATCTGTCCACTCTCGTCAGCGCCATCCAACAGGCGCACATAGTCTCGCAATCCCAAGGCATGCGGCGATACTGGAAGATGAAAGCGTCATCAGCAGTTATGCCATCTTCGGGGCCAAGCCTCATCAAAGACCGGCAATGCATCAGCAGCCACCCCATCAGATAATGATAGGGCAGTTCAATACGTTCAAAGTCCTTCGTCGTGTCACGGGCGATGACCTTGGACGAGAAAATACGAAGGCCACGGTGTATATTGCACACCATGGCCGGAAGAAGAGCTAGTCTGACCCCGAAGACCAGCTTCACAGCAGGGATGATGAAGTTACGGCTGATCCTCTCAATAGAACCAGCCCCTTCTGAGACCACGCAGTTCCGCAGCCACACCATCAGGAATCCTGCCAGGAGTGCCTTCTCAGACAACGGCTGAGTGTCTTGATAAAATAAGCAAAAGAGCCAGATTGACTCCCGAATCTGTCGTCGGCGGTTCTTATCCTCTTGGCGGTCGATACTTGGTCCTGTACCTCCTGAGTGCGAGGACTTCCGGGAGAAACCCGGCCTGAGGCACCGAGCTTAAAAAGATAAGTGAGCCAGGCCTTTGTGTGAGGAAGGTTTCCTTCCGAGCTGTCGTTCTTTTTCTTCGATAGCTGTTGGCACGTGCTGTGATGACACAGCAGTTCCCGGTAGACGGCAACAAAGCCCGAGAACCTCTCCTCCAAATCCTCGAACTCTTTGTTCGTCAGGGTATACACCTCAAAGACTTCATTTTCCCAAGGCAGCTTGGAGACGGCATGCATCTCGTGGAGAGCAAGCCCCATCTCCCCTACGGGTGTAAAGAAGGTCCCTGTACGGCAGTTGTACATCTCCAGCAGAGCCATGAACAATTTCTTGTTTATGGACAAGCTGTGGCTGGTGCCCCGAATAGTATGGTAGAGTCCAATCTCGTGCAGGAGAGTCTCGTATTACCGTGCGATCCACGTAGACAGGTTGGTCCATGAAGGGATGGGGTTTACCCAACTCGGTAGCGACAACCGGCCAACGGGATAGGACCCCTTCCGAGCAAGCTGGTTCAGGAAAGTGTCAGCTTGAGAGAACTTGAAGTTGGGACCCTGCACATTCAAGAAACTGCCCGGGGCCAACCCCATCACGTAGCGGCTGACCGGTACCTTGCCTGCATACACTGACCCCAAGTTGTTGTTATAGTGGATGTTGCCCACGAACATCCCAGACCGACTCGGAGTCAAGGAATCCTCCATCTTTCTGTCCATCGGTAGTATGTTGAACCACGACAGTGGGAAGTGACGCTCCAGCAGAGGAATATGGATCGCCATCCCGTCAGAAGTAAAACTCCAACTCTCAGATATATCCAGAACTTGGGAGTTTATTACAGTTTAGGCATCCCCGAAGAGGAACGCAGGCTTCAGGTGTTTGTCCTCCAGCAGCCCTGAGTTCATCATCCCGAGATAAAGAAGAAGGGCTGGTTTTTAATGTCTCTCAGCCTCTTCACAGGTTCGTCTTTGGGAAGCTGGTTCACCACATAGTCGACTATGTGGTCGAACCTATAGCCCACAGCAGATTGGGCGTGACCTACCAAAGGTTCTTCCGCAGGATTGACTGGCAAATTCACTGAAAAAAAGGACAAAAGAAACAAGTTAGAAGATGGCCAGGGAGAACTACTTAGTGTTTCCGAGCTTATGCGGCTCTGATCAGGCGGGTCCTTATGCGGCTCAATTTAATAGAGTTTATGCGGCTATATTTTGGGGGGGTGTCACGACCCGCACCCTAGAGTAAGGGCACGAGAACGTAACAACGCCCAGCCTACGCCGCAGTGTCGGCGGTAGAACGCTGTCCTAGGTTACAACATTTAACAATATAATGCTAAGCAGTTTATACTCCCCGAATGGGGGTGACATAGCAGATACAGACTCAATCACATCTAAGGTAGAGCATGATAAGGATAGATAAAACATGAAATCCAAAAGAGATACAGGAGATAGAAGTCTAAGTGTCTAAGATACATAAACCCAGAAATACATCTCAAAACTCAAATACAGATACAGTAATCCACAAAGTAAATACAACTCCAGACAAAATGAAATAACTACCTAAACAACCTCTACTGTGTCTCCTCTAGGCTAGCAGGCAATCCCAGGCCATCTGTAAAATTTATCAACAGGTCCAGTCAGGACAGGAGCGAGTACAATACATCTCAACAGATCATAGCAGGTTAGAAAATATAATCATGTAGTAAAGTAAGATACAGGTACTGAAAGAAAACAGTATGTAAACAGAGAGAGAACTGTAATAGAAATATCTACTATATATAGAGAACTAGCAGTGACTAGTGATTCAGAGTACAATATAGACATGTAAATGGCCTGGGATGATTCTGATAAGACACTAAGGAATGATTCTGATAAGATACTACTGGTGTATTATTCACATGTCCAATTCTACTCCCCCGTACCCCCAATCAATACACAAGGATCTAGCCAGGTTATGTTATATGATTCCATGCACGGCCCCCGAAGGGTGATACATGGATATCCCATAAATGGGGATTCTGGGGGTTACCCAATAGTATAAGATTCAAGAGACTCTGTGATCATGAGGGTACATGTCACAAGTGATCAAATGAACCAAGAAGCATAGTGATACGCCATGTAAGTGAAACGCACAGAACACGTAGTACCCGATGCTCCCTAAGGATAACATCTCAAGAAAGGATCCATATAGTACCAATCCGTGTGACCATCGTGACAGTACAAGTAAAGTAATCTACTGCAGGAAATAATTCTAAGCAGGATATGAAATGATCAGAGAATGTACTCGCCTGATAACCTGAACAGTTGATAAGTATAGGGGGTCCCACTGAAGCCACAGAGTCCTAATTAAAGCAACACAGGTTACAAGGTGTTCAAGTTGTAATAAATGAATCTCTATAATCAATCTACATTATTCTAGGTTCTTCTAAGTCAAAACAACTCTAGGTCGACTCCGGTCAATAATCTAGTCAAACTAGGTCAAGTGTTGACTTACAGTTGACTTTGGGTCAACTGGTCAACTTTGGTCAAACAGGGTCAATTCTAGTCTAATATAAAGTGTACTTCGTTATTTGTACGTCGAAACTTACGTCACGCAAATCGAGATAAAAAGATTATCGGTAAGGTTGATAATCTTATTATAGTGATCCACGTGTCCAACTTGTCAATTTTAGCGATGTGAGATCACTGGAATTGGCTGATCTCAGTTTCGTTGTACTAATCCCGAAATACGAACATTATATGAATTAATTATTAATTAATTTATAAAAAGACTAAACTCAGAGAAACTATCAACAAACATTGTCGGACGATGAAAAAAACATCGCCAACGTGTCCAGAATGGTCAAATTAGCTAAGATAGCCTACCCAACGGTCCAATTTGGACACAAGGGCAAAAAGGTAATTTCGGGTCAAAACGGTGTCCGTGTCGGAGCCGTTTTGCACCGAAAAATGTGCGAGAAAACAAATCTATAAAATATAACAAATTATATGTCCACGAAACCAGAATAACGATACGAACCCAACGGTATCTCCAGAATTGGATTCCGTTGACTCGATCTCAATTTGGACCGTTGACCAGAACTTGGAATTCCAATTTGCACGAAAATGCGTGCCGGAGCCAATGTTCTCAAAACTTAGCAAACTACCTGTCAACGAGTCCAGAATGATGATACGAACTCAACGGTATCTCCGGAATTGGATTCCGATGAGCCGATCTCAAAATGACCCGTTGACCCGGATATTGGTATCCGACTTGCACCGAAATGCGTGCCGGATCCAATGTCCACCAAAACCTAGCAAATTATATGTCAACGAGTCCAGCATGACGATACGAACTCAACGGTATATCCGAAATTGGATTCCGATGAGCCGGCGTCAAAAAGTTCCATTGACCCAGAAAGTGGGACCCGTTTTGCACCGAAATGCGTGCCCGGGCCCACGTTCTCCAAATCTAACAAATTTTATATGAAAATATGCCAGAACGATGCCACAAGTCTAATGGTGGTGTCAAAAATGAAATCTGGAGTCCCGTGTTCAAAAATGGAATTTTACAAGTTGGAAATTACGAATTCGGACGACCAACTTTGGCGTCGAATTCAACCAATCAAACAAGCTCACAATAAAACAAAACTGGAGGGGTAGTAAGAGGGTCGCATCGGAACTGGTAGTACGCCAAATGGAGCTGCGGTGGAGGAGATACAAGCTGACGAAGTTGGCCCCGCAAAACTGTCCAAATTTAATACAATTTAAACGGTCAACTTAGTGGCCGGTTTTGATGTATCAAACGATAAAATTAACGGACAAAAATTGACAGGTCTGAAGGTGGATATACCGAGATTGTGACGGAGTAAAGAGATCGCCGATCCAACGGTCGAATTTCTAAGAAAATGCGTACGAAGTCGCTGCGATGGAGCGCCAAAATGAACTCGATCCCGCGCGCGTCACGACGGGACGTCGTGCAAAACGCATGAATCGCCTCGACGGCGCATCCCGGAGGATAGTGGCCGTCAGGGGAAGGCAGTGTAGGGTGCGTCCGGCATGGGGGGGTCGTCCCTGCCGGCCACGGCGGCGGTGGCGCCTGCACGCGCGCTCGGCCAACTTTGGCTGCTGCTGTGCGCTGTGCGCGCGCCGCGGCGCTGCATGGTCGGCCGGCGACGGCGTGGGCCGCACGGCCAAGGGACGACGACGCCCTGGCGAGGCCGGTGGGTGGCGGTGGCTAGGTGGTCATGGTGGCCGGGGTGGAATGGTTGGTGATGGCGGCGGTTTGGAGTAATGGAGAGGAGGAGAGGAGGAGAAGGTGGAGATGTGGTGCGGTGGTGGTTGTGGCCGACGGCCAAGGGAGGAGGGTGGCCGGGGTCGTCCAGCCAAGGAGGAGGCTGGGGGAGGTCGGGTTGGCCATGGTGGTGGTGGAGTTGTGTGCTCGGGTGTGGAGTTGAAGTTGTTGCTGTGAGTTGTTGTTTTTGTGTAGGAAAAGTGTAGGGAAAGAGAGAGAGTGAGATGTGATACTAAATGTGAGAGGGAGAGAGAGAGAGAAAAAGGTTGCCTAGGTTTTAGGGCCGGCTCCAAAAGCTAGAGGGGGGAAATTTGTTGTCATGTGGAAATTTGATGGTTGGGATTAATTGAAGGGAATCAAAGGCTAGGATTTAATAGCAAAAAAATGGGATCATTCCAAAGGATTAAAATAAATGGAAATTTTCCATTAAATATTAAAAAATAGGTAAAATAAGTACTTGATATTTTTGGGCAAGAAAATATGAGGGTGTTATGATGGAGAGCAACATGGATCTGGGCTAGACTCGGTGGAGCCGGATTGGGTCAAAACCGGACATTGTGCAAAAATCGAATTAAAATTAGGCATTGATGATCATGAGTGAATAAGTAGCACATGGGGATTCCAATAAATGGGACACAAGTGGTGGACGGATAGTAGGCTCAATGTGGACTATGTCCATAATTGGGGCTGACAGGTTTTGGTCGACATGGGACCCACAAATCAAGTTGGAAAATAAATGTGACACCGTGGGGTAAAATAAAATCGGGTCACGTGTCAGAAAAGTTGTGTGAAACAAATGGAGCACAAGATGGCGTGTCTGAGTTGGGACACGAAGGTCATGGATGACGAGCGTCTCGAGTAGATCATCAATGAGGAGTTGGTTTCAAGAAACTGACTGGTCTTGCGCTCCCAAATTAAAAGTCACGGTAACGTGCAAATAATGATCAAAGAAAAGAGTGGGAAATCAATTAATAATCAAATGGTCTAAATCGACCAGAAGTTCAGTAAAGCAAAAAGAGCACAAGGGAACAAGTTTGAGTGGGACACCATATACCGTCATGAAGGTAATCCTGTCAACTCCAAAACTCGTGAAGAAGATTTCCAGAGTTGAACATCCCCGATACTCCAAATATCAATGGTACGGGAAAGTACACTTAAGGAAAAATAACAAAATAAATTATTTATCAAAACCAATCAATCAGGAAATAAAATAAAATGAAAAAAAATCAACCCAAAATTCAGGGTGCTCACAGGGGGGCTCATGCGGCCCAGTTCAAATGAGCTTATACGGCTCTGTTTAAGCGGGTGCTCATGCGGCCTAGTTCAAGTGAGCTTATGCAGCTCTGTTTAACGGGGCCTCATGCGGTCGAGTTCAGATGAGCTTATGCGGTTCTGTTTAGCGGGATTTCATGCGGCCAATTCAAGTGAGCTTATGCGGCTCTGCTAAGTGGGTGCTCATGCGGCTGGTTCAAGTGAGCTTATGCGGCTCTGATTTGGTGGGGTCTTATGCGGCACAGTTTAAGTGAGCTTATGCGGCTCTGTTTAGCGGGTGCTCATGCAGCCCAGTTTAAAAGAGCCTATGCGGCTCTGATTTGGTGGGGTCTCATGCGGCACAGTTCGATGGGTCTTCATGCGGCCCAGTTTGCAAAGTGCTTATGCGACTCGGACATGAGATGTACACGCGGTACATGTAGCACAGTATGCGGATTTATCACAATAAACTTGAACAGTTCAATGAAGACGAAGAAGGCCCGCGCATAAAATATACGACGTAGCCATGATGGTTAGGGTTTTGAGTTCATACAATTTCTTCCAATATCCTTACCATCATTGGTGGGGTGAACGTCGGGATGAACTGTGGACGCCTCAGTCGATGAGGAAGCCGCTCCCTTACCCTTCGCCGCAGCGCTAGAGGAAGCTTTGGAAGCCATCGATGATCGGAGAAGGAAGAGAGGACGGCGACTAAGAGCAAGAAAGATTGAAGAGAAAAGAAAGTAAAGAGTCTCTCTCTTCCAAAAGTACTCATATTTATAGGCTGACGAGGGGCGTGCGAATCGATGGATGCTTCGCATTACGTGCTGCCTAGAAGATGAGACCGACTCTTGGGATTTTATTCCCTCATGCAAAAAAGAATGCTCAGAATCAACAAAGCAAATCCAAATATTTAATGCCGACTCTTGGGATCTTACCCAAAAGACGGCTTTAAATCAAAATAAATCAAGATCAAATTAATGAGACGCCTACGTGGCATGAAGGACAGCATGCGGCCAGAGAAGTCTATGCAGCCAGAGCAGCTTATATGGCCAGAACAGTCCATGCGGCCAGAACATCCTATACGGCCAGAGAAGTCTATGCGGCCAGAACATCCTATACGGCCAGAGGAGTCTATGCGGTACGAAGAGCTTATGCGGACATAGCCATGCTTCTTATTCAAAGTATTTCAATTTTACAAATTGAAAACTTTGAAGGGGTCTTGTAGAAGCATGAAAAAGAACAAAAAAGTCCATGCGGCTCAAAATAGGGGAAGTCTCATGCGGTTCAAGAATCTCTTAGAGCTTCATGCGGCTCAAAAATCCTTTAGAGCTTCATGCGGCTCAAAAGTCCCTTAGAGCTTCATGCGGCTAAAAAAATACTTTAGCGCTTCATGCGGCTCGAAAGTCCCCGATAGCTCCATACGGCTCGGAAAAAGCCACGTGACCCTATGCAGTTCAAAAATAGGCCTCTACAGCTGGCCATAACTACTCTGTGCAGCTGGCTCATTAAATGCTCTGACGCAATGCGGTAGCTCTGACACAAAGGATTGACAGCTCTGACATAAAGGTAAAATGATGACTCTGACATAATGACATGCTCCTAGAGAGACAAGAAAAATCTTTATAGCTGGCACGATCCACCAATTCCAAAGCTCTTTATGCAGATCGCTTCAAGGACTTCCATGCGGCTCTGACATGAGGCCACCCTCATGCAGCTCAGTTATGGGGGCCACCCTCATGCGGCTCAGTTGTGAGGCCACCCTCATGTGGCTCTGCCATGATGCACCATTCATGCGGCTCGCAGCATAATGGCGGTTGAGACACGTGGCAGAAGATTGACTGAGACTTATCCACACGGATTTATTGCAACCAATAAATCATAACAATGCAGATTTATTACAACTGACACAACTGTCCAGATTGATTCCCAACAAACAGATCAAAGTTAATCTTAACCAATCTCCAACCGCCCACTTTTTAAGGCGCAGTTACTGCACACCTCACTCATCACAAATTCCTTAAATAGCATGGTATTATTCCTTTGCACACACACAGAGCAAGAGCAGCACTTAGAGAAAAGCACACACAGAGCAAGATATACACAGAGAGCATCTCACAGAGAAATATGCATAGAGAGAGCACTTCTTCGCCGGAGCCAAGGCCGTGTTCGATCGTCCAAGGAGTAAGGCAGAGTTGATATCACTTTTTCGAGCCTCTACCGTCACCCCCCAGAATCAAAAACTAAATAATTGTACTTAGATTGCTTTTCCTAGGTTTTGTTCCTAGGCTCTCTTTGTACGAGCGAGTTTGTATTGTGAATCAAAGTTCAGTCCTCCCATAAAACTGTTCTGTTCTTAGATAATCAATGGCAAACACCAACTAGAGTTCAGCAGGCACAACATCAGCCTCGAGGACAGGACCGCAGGGTGTAAACCCCCGCCCTGAATTATTATTATTATTATTATTATTATTATTATTTATTGACCCAATATAATAAGTTAGGATTTTGTAGATAATTTAAATTAATATGTTTTATATCTAGAAAATTGTTTATAAGGATATGTAAATAGGAATTATAAACTTAGTATTAGAAGAGGGGGGATATGCAAATCTGATTTGTTAGAAGGCCTAGTAGTAAATATTCAAATTTGAATATAAACTGTCCATTAAACCTCTGTTCGAACGAACTGATTTGATCGAGAGATCGTCTCAAATCTTTAGCACAATTACAGTCCGATCCAAAATCGAATTCCTCTCTATCCAAACCTCTACTTGATCAAACCTAGCATCCTATATGTAAGGAGAGATGGCAGTCGGTTCCCCTCTCGATTAACCCTAAAAAATTCTCAACCCTTTTTCACCGCAAGAGGAGCAGAGGAGAAAATCGAGGGAGCAGTAGGGTTTCGCTTCAATCCAAAAGGTAAACTGACCTATCCCTAAGCCTACAATTACTGTCTTTTACCACATATTAGGGAAGTGGTTTATAGGTGCTCGATTTAAGGCCTAGTAGGGAACATATGGGAAGTAGATACTGTATATTGAGCACAGGGGTGACCGGATAACACTTCGAGTATCAATAAAGGGAGGCAGACTGCCAGTTATAAGTCTAATATTAAATACATGTGATTATAACATCCAGTAATGAAGGGTTTTGCATATAAAGGTAAGGGTGTCGAGTCTTACAAAAGGGTAGATGGGCGTAATCCTGTGAAAACACGCATCAAGACACGAAGGCTTGGTGCCAGAACGTGCGGTATCATAGGATACATGCTGCCCTGCTGTGGATAGGGATGCGCCTATCAGAAGGACAAACTAAGATACTATCATGTTAGATTCTTTTATCCACTAGATATTGTTATGTTAGATTTTCCTTGTCTTAACTTAAGTACTGTCAGGACACATGTATTCCTCTTGTATCAAATTGATAATGATATGTTGGATAACCCTATGTATGCCATGTTACCAGTGTCGAAGTTATCGGGTAGGCTTAATAATGTAAATTGATTTAGAGTTAAGGGCAGGCATCAGTTCTCAGTATACATGGTAACTAGAATATTATATATAAAATTAGGAGGAATTGACACTAAAAAGAATGAAATGGAGCATGCGCAAGGGTGCACGAAGTCAGAGTACCAATTATGGGTAATACACAGGTAGCCACTTGTGTATAGGCATAAAAGTATATAGGTAAAGGTCTGTGTCAATGGCAGTAGGCAAATGTACTGGGTAACAACAGGTAAAGCCTGGGGGTTCATGGGTACCATTATGTGATCTATAGGATTCCAGGAAAGGCTATGACCTATGAGTAATTTCTATATTTAGGTGGCTTTGGGTAGTAAATAGAGAGCATTAGGAATATTGATACTTGGTAGCAGCCCTTCCCTTTTATGCTCTGTTTTATATCAGTATATCTAGTTCTTTCTCCATTAGTCTGTATAGGCCATTCGCGTTTTAAATTCTCTTGAAAATACATTTACTCCATGGTTGCTCTCTATCTGTTCAGTTCCAGTTATAGAGTAGTAGTCATCGTGTTATATGTTTCAGTCCCTACATGGCCTATGTTCAAACCCCTCCTTGTTATGTTCAATAATCTACAATTCGATCCTAACATTAGGCAAGCTATTGATTTTGTTCATTCTTTTTATTGAATTCTCTGTGTGCGCTTTCAAAGTTCTTTTCACATAAACTAATGGATTGTAGTATAATGATGCAAATTTCATTCTTATGTGCATATTATTTTACTGAAATTAATTATTAATATATATACACCTTCTGTACTTCTACTATGCCACTTTGATGTATATCGAAAATGTATTAATGTTGATATGTCTCATCACTTTTTTTTCCATCGCTTCAGTCTTATGTTTACTGTGCTCTTCCTCAGTAAACTTGCATAATCAGCAGCAATTTCCACTCTCCTTCTTTCTACTTATTTTTATGGTCAAAAACTTACTGTCTTTGGTTACTACTGACTTTAATACCTAAAGGAAGTTTGAGGACTTTGCACTTGTTTGTAGAATTGATCTGCTTAATCTGATGGCCAAAGTGATATATTGCATAAACAGTGGGTTGATGTATACAAACAAGTGTAACTGAAAAAGGATACTATAGCCATAGAAATCAATTGAGATCATATTGATGAGTTTACTGCAGTTATTCTATTTTATCATTATCTTTACTTCACCAATCAGATGTCAACCAATCCACATTCGAGTTATCCTATATGATGGAGTCAGTCCTACCATGCCAATTATCCATTCCCATGAACCACATTACCCTATGTTAAGTTTTCTTTTGTTCAGTTTCTCTTGCATACTCATAATGCCCTGCATCTTGATGTCTTCCATTCTCTTTTGATCGGTATTGTGAGGCAGCAACACACTGATACATGAAAGCCATGTCTTAGTGAGCCATAGAAGCATCCTTACACAAACAGAGCAATATAAAGGATACATGAGGGAATTCCCTTAAGCTAAATGACAGCCTGGTACTATCATTAACTATTAGAACAACTAGGATGACTTTGGCAACATTAGACAGTGATAGTGGTTACACTAGAGGAGGAAAAACATAGGATGAGTCCAACATTAGGAAAAGGAGTACAGTAATGGGATGGGTTAGTGTCATACCTATGAGTAACCTCATTAAGAATATGGAAGTTAACCTCAACAAGTGGAGAAATTGAGGAAAACCTCAGATATATAAACAGGTTTTGAGGAACTAGGTAGCATACCCACCTAACAATTAAAATACAAATAAACTTAGAAGTCTAAATACCAAATAGATAAGTAACTCCTGATTGAATCACCATTAACATTATAAGTTATAAACAGGTTCATTGGACTTTTGACTCAACACTTGGCCCGTGCCAGCAGCTCAGGACCACAGGCAAGTATACCTTGTCGAACATATACAGTATTCATATGGTTTTCTCTTTCTTTATTGTATTCCTTTTTATATTGTCACATAATTTCCATATTGCGATTGGTGTCCTGGATTGTCTTATTTGTTCTAGATTATGTGCACGTATAGGATATTCGATATTGTTTGTCTATTAGTCTTCTTCATGTTATCATGTCTTGTGATAGAGTTGCCAGTTCTACACCTTGTTCTTGACTTGACCATTCTTGACTGGGAGTATCTTGTATTGTACTATAGTTGAGACATACTATAGATTGGAAGTATCTTACATTGTACTACGACCTATAGCAGATTTTTCTACCTTGATATTGATAGATTGTCTTGACTTGCGACACTATAAATTGGGAGTATCTTATATTGTACTACGATTTATAGGTGTATTCTTGATCTTGCATTCCTTTAGGAGAGGAAATCGATACTAGAATTGGCTAATCTTGACTGGGAGTATCTTGCATTGTGCTACAGTCGAAACCTACTATAGATTGGGAGTATCTTGCATTGTACTACAAGCTATGGGGGTTAACCGATTGATTGATAGCCAAGTCTAGTATTATATTTCCATATTTTAGATATCTTTCTGGCACCGTTCTTATCCTCCATACATGTTATTTACTGTCATATTAGTAGGCATATTTTATGTATCTTACTAGTCCTCTGAGGACCTGGTGATCTCTTCAGGTTAGCCGCACTTGAGCCAGGTGGAGACGAGCAGTGTTGAGCCAGTATTTAGATCACGGTATTGTTGCGTTGATGTTTAGCATAGTTGGTTTCAGTTGTATCGTTCATGTCTTATTTTATTCCGTCTACTGGTAGTGGATTTGTGTCCACCGGACGTGACTTAAACAACTTGAAATTCAGTTATATTATTCAGTCCTTTATTTCAGTTGTATTTATTGGATTTGGATGTGACTTTACTTTCTGTGGATGAGATCTAGATTACCTTGTTGGACATAGTTTTGTGACTTGTATATATACTAGACAGCGTTCTACCGCCGATACTGCGGCGTAGGCTGGACTTGGACACGTCTCGTATCCGAAAAGTGGGTACAGGTCGTGACAATTCAAGAGGGGCTATTAGGAGTGGAAAGCGTCCCTGTGTGCAGAGGGTAGCACACCAGCCATAGCAGATGCAGGCACCAACTAGAGTTCAGCAGGCACAACATTAGCCTCGAGGACAGGACCGCAGGGTGCAGACTTATGCCTACTGCAAGAAGACGGGGCACATTTGGGAGACTTGTTATAGGAGACAGAAGGTTTGTTTATTCTGTGGATCCGCTGCTCACCAGGTCAAGGATTGCCCTACTGCACCCGCATATGACGGAGCACCGGGTCAGAGAGAGGGAGTTAGGCCACCTGTGGCGCAGCACCATGCCCAGCACCAGAGGGGCAGGGCTTTTGCGCTGACGGTCGAGGAGGCCGACGCTATGGGTGACCAGTTAGCAGGTCTGTCTTTCCTGTTCTTCTTCTTTCCCACCTTGATATATGATTTCATTATTACCTATCAGGATATTCTTGTGATATGCTAGATAGCGTAGTGACCCTGTTCCAGACTATGAAATCACGACCAGTAGGATTATGATTGCATGTTATAGGATAGTTATTTCTTGACCTTGATTGATTGGGGGTTTGACCTAGAAGGAGTACGATCACCTTAAATTTCAAGGATGAAATTTTTCTAAGGAGGGTAGATTTGTAACAACCACTTTTCTAAATAAAGGTAATTTTGAACTTTTGTAAAATTGATTATTAAATAATAGGATTTAATTCATGATAGTAATTTTTGGTAAATTTTAATTAATTTAATACTATTTAATTTGGTGCATTATGATTTTGTTGTTTTGCTAATGTAACCCTAGAATTGTTAAGCCTAGAGACTAACCATGACCATGGGGACCTAACCATGTGATTAGAATGACTAATTACAACTTTTTAGCCTAAGGATATTTTGGACATTTGTGACTTTTGAATTAATTAGAATTTTGATTAAGTGATAATGTGCTAAGTGTTTTGTTAGAGATTAACCTAGAATTGCCCTAACCTAGATATTATCCATGAGCCTAGATATTAGATTAGAAGCTTCCATCATGACAAGGTTAGGAATATCTAAATATTAACTTGAAGTTAGATATTTTTTAAGGATAGATATTTTCACTTGGGCCTTTAGCTTGAGGCCTAGAATTAAACTAGCTAGAGGCCTTAAACCTCATAAAACTTAACCCTAACCCTAGAAATAACCCTAGGCTGCCATCGAAGGATCTCTACCTCTATATAACATCTCTTAGTACCCCTTTACCTCTTTTACATAGCCTCTTAAGAACCCTAATAGTGTTCTTCCCCAAATCACCCCCAATTCTTCATTTCTCCTCCAAATTAAGTCTATTCTTTTGCACTGGACTCTATTCCTGGTGTAGAGACTGTGGGAGACTAGCTAGCAAAGATTTGGAGGCTTGGGATCATTGTAAATTGGAGAAGGGCCCTCATTTATTAAGCTTTTCATTGAGATTCACTCTCAATAGGTAAAACCTATCAAACTCATTCAAATTCTTGATTTCATTCCATAGTTGCATTCATTTAGGTGTCCCATAGCTGTAGACCAAGTTTGGTAGGAATTGGTGTCCATTTGATACGCATATCGGACATGTATCAGAGTGTGTATGCAAGTGTTTGATGAAATGCCTCAATAAACTTTTTGTTCTTATTTTTTAAAACTAATTTCATATTTGTGTAGCATATTACATGGGGATTTGATTTCATTTTGACTGAGTTTAATTTAGTGTCATTTTTGTGTCCAAATTGGACACACACTCACTGTCTGGACACTACACAGGGAAGTAATGTGCTCCCCTGCTGCTGGATACCTCGTACACGTTGCACATGGGACGTGGACCCACGAGACTTGGGCACAGAGGTAGGGCCATCAGTGTCAGACCCCCCTCGAGTTTTGGGACACCTCGTATCGTATCGGACACGTTATCTCACTCGTATGGATCACTCAACACTGTACACACGCGCACAATGGCTTTCTGATACACGTTCGTATCTTGGACACGGTGATACTTGGACTCAAATTAGGGTGTTAGACACCTAGCCCTATACCTACCCTAGGGTTGGACACAAGCACGAGGCTCGAGGGTGGACACATGAGTCCCTGGACCCCTCGACACCTCAGCACGAGCCCCCACTATCACTATTTTACTGATACAATGTAAATTATTTATTTTGACACTTGTGTCCATTTCCTGGATACGTGGACACATTCCTAGGTTCGACACATATAGGCTAGACCTCTGTACACTAGTTCCCTATTATAATTTCGAGTTTGTTTATGAAATTGGTTTTGATTTGACTTAAAATTCTGATACATAAAACTGTTTACTGTTTTATCCCGAGATTTTGATGTTGGATTTTGGAATTTGATTTTGTTTTGGGTTTGTTGATAATATATATATATATATATATATATATATATATATATATATATATATATATATATATATACATACTGATACATTTGATGTTAGGATTTTGTTTGGATATATACATGTATAAGTGCACTGTTTGGGGTCTGAACAATGTGTTCATAGTTTGGGGATTTTGGTAAGTTTGGAATTTGATTAATAACCTGAGATTTCCAGAATTTGGGGTTTGGATTCAATTTGTATTCGACTGTTAACCAGTGTTGTTGGGTTTTAAATTTGGGTTTTGGATATGATTAGAGTTTTGGGATGTCGAGTGCTTTGGGGTTTGGGTTCAATTTGTATTCGACCGTTAACCAGTGTTGTTGGGTTTTAAATTTAGGTTTTGGATATGATTAGAGTTTTGGGATGTCGAGTGCTTTGTTATATATATATATATATATATATATATATATATATATATATATATATATATATATATATATATATATATATATATGAGTATAGGTTTAAAAAAATATATATATATATATGAGTATAGGTTTGAGTATATTTTAAGTATTTGATATCTCGAGTTTATTTTGATAATCTGGGTATAGCATACTGAGTTTGATTTAATTAGAATTTCATGTGATATTGGGTTGGATATGATTTTGGTTTAAAACTGAGATTGAATCTCAAGTTTTGCATATAAGTATGCTTGTAATATATGTATGTTTGTGTAGGTATCTAAATATGAATGCATTATGTTATATTTTCTTAGGCTTTGAGATTGGCTTGGAATACCTGAGAATTGATCTTAGTTGTGTTCTCAGTCTCAGTCCCAGTCCCTTCATTTTCTCTCTCTCCCCTCAGCTCACAGTCCATTTTTTTCCTCTTTCTCACTGTCACAGCCACACACAGCCCCTCACATCTTCATTCCCTCTTTTTACCTATATATATATATTTTTTTTTTTACCTATATATATATATATATATATATATATATATATATATATGTGTGTGTGTGTGTGTGTACTATATATGTATATATGTTAATGTAATATATGCATGTATGTAATGAATGTAATGTATATAAATATGTAATGTATGTAATATATGCATGTATGTAATGTATATAAATATGTAATGTATGTATGTATGCATACATGAATGTATGTATGTATACATGTATGCAATGTAATGTATGTATGTATATATACATGAATCATGAATGTAGTGTAAGTATGTATGTATTTATGTATTGTATATATAGGTTGTACATAGGCCTAGTGTATAGTATGACCCTAGATATTGACCCAAATAGCCTAATTGACCAAGCTTGACTAGACAGTTGGCCAAATCCTAGATGTTGACTAGTTTGACCAGAGTTGACCAAGAGTTGACTTTGACCTAGATTGACTTAGAATCATGTAGTTTGTATTGTATACTTCAATTATATCATATTGAACACATTATAACCTATACTTCTCTAAATAGGACATTGTGACTCCGGTTCGGACAATTGATATACATCAGTCATTCAGGGTATCAGGTGAGTACATTCTCTGATAGTTCTTTCATTTACTTGTCGATTACTGTATTTCAGTTCTAGTTAGTTCTATTTGATTCTTGTTACAAACACAGATTGGTATTACTGAATTCATGTATGCGACACACATACTTTACTCATCTTGCCTCTATTGTTCGAATCACCATTCGAACTATTCGAACCACTTATTAGCATCTTCATGTGCTGGTTAGACTTGTATTCGATTTATGTATCGGATTATGGATTCACTTGTATTAGTTGGGCAGAAAAATACTTGATTAGACATGTGAACATTTCTACTATTCGAACCACCTCTCTGTGAACGATATTCGAACGATAGCCATCCCAAATTTGGCCAGGTGTGCGGTGTGCCGTATTACCCTTAGTCGTTTACATGTCTATCTCAGTATTTTAAAACACACTTGGATAATTGATTAGAACCATCATGGATCATTATTAGCACCACCTTATTCGAACTACCTTATTAGAACATTGATTGGAATCACATTCGACTCATCTTGTATTAGACTCACATTGGAATTGCACTCGACTTACATTGTACTGTCTGGACTTATATCATATTACTCTAGTTCAGCTACCTTGTATTACAGTCTTCCTTACCATGTTTCTTCTCTTGTTTTGTTATATTACTTTTTT
>JANAVB010008599.1:29589348-29697406 GCA_029216955.1 Iris pallida
CTAGTCTAGTTGCAGACCATGAGGAGATGACGCGTAGGTTTTGCCATGGTCTAGTTACAGACATTGGCATTCTTATAGTGGCAAACGGTACGACTGACTACTACCAGAGCCTAGAGTTGGCCCGGAGCATAGAGGAACGACTTCTGTCTTGCAAGAGGCCGGCTTCTGTACACCTCGAGGGACCGTCCAAGCGTCAGGCTTTCCAGCCGAGAGCGCCGACGCCGCACCAGCAGACATACCGTCCCCCCACACCACATCACCCGACCCCGCCAGTTAGAGCCCCGGGACCCCGACAACAGCAGAAGGGAGCTTTGTGTGGATTCTGTAAAAGACCAGGGCATGATTACTCCATCTACAGGAAGAGGTTGGGGCAGTATTTAGTTTGTGGTCTGCCACCCATCAGTTTCGGGACTGCCCAGTAGCCAGGGTACCAGGTGCCGGACCACAGTCTAGAGGACAGCCGCTTCCGACTCAGCAGCAGAGGTTTGGGCAACATCTGCAGCAGCAGAAGGGACCCCAGGAAAAGACTTATAGTCTGGCTCTTGAACCGGAGTCGGAGCAGATTTTGGAGCCAGATTATTTGGCTGACGTCATCATATGTCATGTTTATTTGCATACTTTTCTAGCTCTATGCTTGTTTGATTTCGGTGCATCTCATAGCTTCCTGTCATTAGAGTTTTTGCATAAACACCACTTAGTAGCTACACCTACCGAGGAGATTAGTAGAGTAATAACGGGAGGCGGACCAGTGCCCATTAGAGCTATCTATAGATGCTCTATTACTATAGCCAGAAGAGAGTTTAGGAAACAATTCTTTGTGATGCCACTCCCCGGGTATGATATCATATTGGGGATGGACTGGCTTAGCTATGCCCATACAGCTATAGACTGTCATGAGGGTAGTATTCTGTTCAGTCCCCCAGGTACGGCACCATTCAGTGTCAGGAGGACAGGGCCGGAGATCAGCCTAGAGCCGAACTGTTGTACGACAGTTGGGGAGATAGCACCGCCACACCCTATCATTAGGGAGTTTATGGATGTATTCCCAGAGGATCTTCCAGAACTTCCACCTGACAGAGATGTGGAGTTCAATATAGATTTAGTACCGGGTTCATTACTAGTATTCCGGGCTTGCTATAGAGTGAACCCCAAGGAGGCCGTAGAGATGAAAGAGCAGATTGATAACCTGTTGAAAAAAGGGTTTCATTCGATCTAGTGCTTCTTCATGGGGAGCGCCAGTGCTCTTTGTGCCTAAAAAGGATGGTACAGTTCGGTTGTGCATCGACTATCGGGCGTTGAATACCATCACCATTAAGAACAAATATCCTCTGTCCAGGATAGATGATTTGTTCGACCAGTTGAGTAGGGCGAAGGTGTTTTCTAGGATAGATTTGAGATCCGGTTACCACCAAGTAAAAGTCAGGGCTGCAGACATCCAGAAGATGGTGTTCAACACGAAGTATGGACAGTACAAGTTTCTGGTGATGCCATTTGGTCTCATAAATACGCCAGCTGTCTTTATGAACTTGATGAATAAGACATTTCACCAGTATTTGGATAAGTTTATTGTGGTATTCATCGACGACATCACGATATACTCGAAGACGCCGGAGGAGCACGCAGAGCACTTGCGGACAATTTTGGGGATTCTGAGGCAGGAGAGGTTGTTTGCCAAATTGTCGAAGTACGAGTTCTTTTTAGACCGAGTAGAGTTTCTCGGTCATATAGTTACTGGAGAGGGGATCTCGGTGGATCCCAGGAAGATTGCTGCCGTTGAGACATGGAAGGCTCTGACGTCAGTTTCAGAGATCATGAGCTTTCTGGGTTTAGCCGGCTATTATAGGAAGTTCGTCCAAGACTTTGCTAGGATAGTTGAACCCATGACGAAGCTGACGCGGAAGGACGCAGAGTACATCTGGTCAGAGGACTGCCAGGTAGTATTTGAGGAGCTGAAGAGGCGGTTGACGACCGCTCCAGTTCTGACATTACCTTTGGGATCTGGAGGTTTCACCATATACAGCGATGCTTCGGAAAAGGGACTAGGATGTGTCCTACAGCAGCATGGGAAAGTGATTGCCTATGTATCTAGGCAATTACGGACTCATGAGCGGAACTATCCTATCCATGACCTAGAGTTAGCTGCGGTGATCTTTGCACTCAAGTTATGAAAACATTACTTATATGGAGAGCGTGTGGAAATCTTTACTGACCACAAGAGCTTGAAGTATGTGTTCACGCAGAAAGAGCTGAACATGAGGCAAAGACGATGGTTGGAGTTGATGAAGGACTTCGACATCGATTTACAGTATCACCCCGGGAAGGTAAATATGGTGGCGGATGCGCTGAGCAGGCATCCGATGGCATGGTATCTGATAATAGATCGACATTTACGGGAAGATCTGGAGAAGCTCGGTATCGAGATAGTTCGGCCAGGATCAGTGATACAGATGACGGCGCTTGACATTTAGTCAGGTTTGATGGAGCAGATCAGGGAGGCACAGACTACAGATGAGAGCCTTTACAGACTTCGAGCCCAGGCTTTAGCTGGATTGCTGGATGACTTCATCATAGCAGAGGATGGATCCTTGAGGCATGGCAACCGGTTGTGCGTACCGAAGGGAGAGATGATAGAGGAAGTCTTATAGGAGGCGCACCGATCGAGATATTCTATTCACCTTGGTTCCAACAAGATGTACCGTGACTTGCGGGAACATTTTTGGTGGCACGGGATGAAGAGAGATGTATCACATTTTATTTCGAGATGCCTAGTTTGCCAGCAGGTCAAGGCGGAGAGCCAGAGGCCAGCTGGTCTATTGCAGCCGTTACCCATTCCCGAGTGAAAGTGGGAACACATTACGATAGAGTTCGTCTCAGGGCTTCCTCGTTCCCAAGGAGGAAAGGATGCCATTTGGGTCATCGTGGACAGACTGACGAAGTGTGCGCACTTCATACCCTTCAAGGTGGGGCTTTCCACCGAGAAGTTGGCGGAGCTATACATGCAGCAGATAGTTCGCTTACACGGAATACCAGTGAGCATCGTGTCGGACCGAGACAGCAGATTCACGTCCCACTACTGGAGGAGCTTACAGGAGGAGTTGGGCAGTCGGCTCAAGTTCAGTACGGTGTACCACCCGCAGACGGATGGACAGTCCGAGAGGACGATACAGATGCTAGAGGACATGCTGAGGACTTGTGTGCTGGACTTTGGCGGATCATGGAAGAGCCATCTGCACTTGGTAGAGTTTTCATACAACAACAACTACCAAGCCAGCATCGGTATGTCTCCTTTCGAGGCACTATATGGACGATGATGTCGTACACCGCTCTTTTGGGACAATATTGGGGATAGAGTTATGCTTGGGCCAGAGATGATCACGGATGCAGTAGAGAAGGTCGGGATGATCAGAGACAGGCTCAGAGTAGCTCAGGACAGACAGAAACACTGGGCCGATGCTAGTCGCAGACCGATGGAGTTCGCTGACGGTGATATGGTGCTAGTGAAGATATCACCTACTAGAGGGACGATCCGGTTCGAACGAGGAGGCAAGTTGAGCCCCAGATACATCGGGCCGTTCGTGATACTTGGCAGGATCGGAGAGGTAGCTTACAAGGTTGCACTTCCACCCAACCTAGCATGAGTTCACGATGTCTTTCACGTATCTCAGCTGAGGAGATATGTTTCGGACCCCAGCCATATGCTAGATCATTCAGAGTTGGAGATCGGACCGAGCCTTGCAGTTACTGAGCAGCCCGTGGAGATATTGGACAAAAGGGAGAAGAGGCTGAGGAACAAAGTTATGCCCTTAGTACGAGTAGCTTGGAGCCGTCACTCTCCGGGTGAATCTACTTGGGAGAGGGAGTCGGACATGAGGGAAAGATATCCTTACTTGTTCGACCCAACAGCTGCAAGAGAACCACCCGTTCCCGCTTGATATCCTAGAGGTTAGTTTTGATCGTAGCCTTAGTCATTTGTTGTATTGCTTGTTATGTTAGAATGATTGTAGAGTTTTCTATCCTTGTGAATTTTGAGGACGAAATTTTTTAAGGAGGGAAGACTTGTCAGCCCCTGTTTTTCAAAATTTGGCTTAATTAGTGTTAAATAGATGTTAATGACCTATTTAGCTTTAAAATGATTTATTATAATTATTGGAAATTTTTTTAGAATTTTTAAATAATTTTAAATGAGTTTTAATTATTAAAAATATAAGTTTATAATTTTACAAAATGTTTTAATTGAGTTTTGCAATTATTTAGATTGTTTAATTACTATTTTCATTTCCTAAATGTTCTATGCAAATTTATTTTGTATATAAACCGAGCGGGAGGGGATTTGCAAATTCAATTTTGTATTAGTTAATGGGGAGGACCAAACTGTTATTTCCTAAAATCTAGGGACCTAACTGCTAAACCGTCGGCACCCCCCACGTTCCTACCTGCCCCCGACGACCGTCGACGAGCGGCGACTGCCACCGCACGGTCGACCTAGCCCATTTTAATCGACCTACCCCTCTATAAAAACTACCCGACCCCGAAACCCTAACCCTAGACTAATTTCCGACCACCCCAGACCCTTCTTCCCCGACGAGACCCTAACCCTAACTCCGGCGACCCCTAGCGTCACCTCCACAGCCGTCTACACCACCCCCCAATCGCCACCACCGAGTTCGCCGAGGCCAGGCAAGTGCAGCGCCACCTGAGCGCCACGACGACGACGCCTCTAGCCGCCGTCAGCACCCTCCACAACCCCTAGCTCGACCGGACACGTAGGTAACAGCTCTAAAAATTGTGTCGTGCGTGTCCCAATCTCACCTATGTGACTCGCCAGGACACGAGCAACGCGATGGTAAGTCAGGACACGGCTGACTTGGGTCGTGCGTGTCGTGCATAGCCAAGACACGGGGACTCAGCCGTTCTTCGTGTCCCTAACAGTCAGGACACGAAGTTTGGGCTATCGGGTCAAAACCCGCTAACCAAAAATCTAACTTAAAATTAACTCTAACCTATTCCCTAACACATGACTCGGGCTGACCCCTTGGCCAGTCCGAGCGCGCTCAAACCCGACCCCCCTGGCCGAGTTCGAGCCCCCCTTTCCTTGTTTTGTTTTATTTTTTTTTTGTTTTGTTTATTTTATTTTATTATATGTATATATGTATATATGTATTTATATATATGTATATATGTATATGTATTTATGTATATATATTATTATATATATACTGTTAGATATGTATATATACAGTATTTGTATATATATATATATATATATATATATATATATATATATATATATATATATATATATATATATATATATATATATAATATTTAGTGTTATATTATATATATATTCATATATGTATTTATGTATATATGTACATATATGTATATGTATTTATGTATATATATATTATTATATATATATAGTATTTGTATATATATGTATATATTCTATATTTAGTATTTTCTTTATATATATATATATATATATATATATATATATATATATATATGTATATTTGATATATATATATATATATATATATATATATATATATATATATATATATATATATATATATATATATATATATATATATATATATTATATATCTAAATATCTATATATTTGTATGTATATATATAAATATTGTTGTTGTATATTTATATATGTATTTCAAATTCTACTTTGTACAAAATATTATTGTGCATAAATTTACAAGTCATTTTTATTATTTAAATTGTGACTTGTATATTTTAGCACTTTAAAAATATATTTATGCATATAAATTACTGCTTTTATTGATTATGACCAATTGATGTCCAAGCCTAGCATGGATTTTTGGGCCTAATTGTGTTTAATACATTCAGAGTCTGTACAAGTCATATTGGACTTGATTCATGGCTCTGGGTCCTGTATCTGGACTTCGGTTCAATTTCAAATACATGGACAAAATAGTAAATAATTAATTAATTATTTTTCAAAAAGTATTACTTGCTATTTTTGAATTTTTATATATATTTTAATTGCTGTAAAAATCTTTAAAAAATTATATTTAAATACTATGTTAATTTATATAATTTATTATAATTTTTCTAGCATTTAATAAGTACTTTTGTATTTTATAAAATGGGAAAACAGAACTCATTTTCAGTATATATATGCTTGCTGATTTTTAATAAATATTTATGAGGGTTTATAAATTCCAAAAAAAATAGTATAAATTTCTATAATTAACAAGGATCATTTTGGTTCTTTATTTTATGTAAAATTGAGCTTTTTGTCTATCTCAAAAATTGTTGGAACACAGTGTATAGTTTGATTTATTTATTGAATAATTACGATTTTTAATGTTTTGAGTTATAGACATATTGGACCTCATCCCGCACTAGTGTAAAGGCCCTAGAAAGTTAGTTAGAGTATTGTGTCACCTCACATTGGTCTCCTATGGTAAAGTTACCATTTGGCTAGGTGTCCAGTCAGAAAGTCGTGTTGCACCACTAGTGTTTTAGTGTTTAACTTAGTGTAAAAACTAAGTTTATGTATTTATTTCTACAGTAACGAGTCACCAGGCATCTATAGCATTTTTATCGCTGCTTTGCTTTGCTGAAGGCAAGTACTTCTACAAACTTTACATACTGTTACAAATAATGAACTGTGATTTTCAACCATGTTAAATGCTGATCCTTGGAGTAGCAAGTTAAATCTTCACATGTTGTATTAGTTTCAGTCCCTACCATGTTTAGAACAGTTTTATATCTCTCACATGATTAGAATCTGGGTTATGGGAAAACTGATAGTTGAGTACGTGATCATGCCCTCTTTATCGTACCGAGCAAAGTTTTATTTTACATGTTACTGCGCCGTAGGCTATTATCCCACATTTCTGTACGGATGTACACCTATGCTTGTACACTTGTACGTATGTACATTTTATTTACATGTGCCTCAGTACATTGTACACCTATTGACGATCACATACCTGCTACAGTTTTAAACATTATATATACATCTGTCTCTATGATATATATGTCCTTGCCATGATATATTATGATGTGCCATGATTCCAGTTTATTACATTCCTGTTCATTTCATGTTTTCTATATTTAGTTTGCTAGAATCAGTACTTGCTCCCATCCTAACAGGATAACGTTGTAGGTATTCTTACAGAGGAGGAGTTGCTCTGTGATTCATATTATGGAGTTACTGCCGAGGACCAGGCTTTATCTTACGAGGATGTACCTGTGGGAAAACTCGTCTAGTTGTTTATTTATATTTTGGACTTTTTGAGAGTAGTCATGTATTAGACTATGTATTTTATGACTGGACCTGTATCCAGCTTTACATTTCGGACTTGTACTTGGACTTACTAGTTGTAATGCCTGTGGTTCGTATCATGTATTCTTGGAATACGTGTACATATTTTATTGCATGATTTCCTGGCTTGGTATTTCCTTCTTGGCTTGGTCTATTCCAGGTTCGGGTTGGTTGGTTCGGCCTGGCTTGGTTTTGCTTGGGTTTATGATGAACCCTTGGATGAACCCCCTACCTACCACCACCATTTGTATTTATTAGCCCATTCTTTTCTCTCTCTTTATTAATCTCATCTTCTTCTTCCTCATTACTTCCTTACCTACCAGAGAGAGAAGAGAGAGGTCTAGGTAAGTGCAACTTGCTTCATGGAGGAACTCTGATTTTATTGCTCCATTCTCTTCTTTACTATATTATAAAACACTTTAGTACTTGGCTTTTCTAATTTCCATGGCTAGATTCTTGTAGATCTAAGTTTGCATTATTTTCAAATTTCTTGGATTTTGATCTACTAAATCTTGTTATTTTTTAGTTTTGATGGTTCTATGTTGTAGAGAATTTCGTTCTACCCCATTTTGACCTATGGAAGTTCGGATTTAGGCTCCGGATGATGGAGTTATGGAGCTTGAGGACTTGGCTCTCATGGTGTTCTTCTTCTCTGAAATTTTGGAGAAGATGAACAGTGCTTGACTTGACCGCATGAATATTCATGCGGCAAGTGTTCTATCCAGCCGCATGACTGGAAGTTCTTGAGTCGCATGAGAGTCGGACTCACTTAGCCGCATAACTCGCTCAATTCCCAGCCGCATAAGTCCCGAACTCTGCAGCCGCATGTGCCATTCCCGCTAGCCGCATGAGGACTTCACCCTGAGCCGCATGAACTCAACACTCGCGAGCCGCATACATACACTTGCTCCCAGCCGCATAGGCATTGCTCCCCGCAGCCGCATGAGTACTCTTTCCTTCTGAGCTGCATATGGTTTCCCTCCCCCGCAGCCGCATGGATTGCTTCTTCTCGAGCCGCATGGAACCATACTTCCCCCCCCCCCGGCCGTATGTACCTGATTGGCCTGCTAGCCGCATGAGACCCATTCCTCCAGCCGCATGAGTTCCTATCTTCCTGACCGCATGCGCCCCCTTGTCTTAGCCGCTTGGGATCCAGTGACCCTGGCCGCATGCGCTTTTCTAATTGGGCCGCATGAGTCTACCCTTTCTTGACCGCATATGACTTAGCCGCATGGCTCTTCTATAGCCCTGAATATTGATATTTTATTAGATATTTTTACGTCCATTTTATATCCTTACGCCTTTTGTCATGAACTTGATAATCATGGATTTGTTTAATATGTTTGGAAATGATACCTGACATGACCTGATAGTGACCCGTAGTGGTACACTCTTGACAAGAAAACCTGACATGACATGATAGTGGCCCGCCGTGGCGCACTCCTAACAAGTACACTTGACATGATAACCTGACATGATATATCTTGAGAAGCTGTTGCGACGGCTACCTGACATGACATGACCTGTATAAATTACATAGACACCGTGGGCGATTGTGCTTGTACAAATAAACCAGTCCTGTCTTGCATCATGTCTAGGGAGGGACTCCTGAGTACCACGGTCAGGAGTACCTATTGAAATGAACTAAGGACTAATAACTAGATTAATACATTAGTCATGAAGAGATTTTCCCAGCTACAGGCAATCCCGTTACCTGGACGCGCCTGGGATCTGTAGCCTGTCGTCGAGTAGGGCACATTTCCAGCACACTGTCATGTGTTGTACCCTTCAAGCTACTTAAGGGTACATACATTTCCTGGACGATGTACCCACCTGAATTCAACCCTAATCTTTCGTCCTGGGTAACCTGGATGGTCTGCAGGGCTTGTGGCTGTGGAATAATCTCACTGCATTTTGCTAGTAATTAGGTCTGTGATAACCCTAGTTAGTTAAAGTATCAAGCCGTAATTCTTGCTTGGCCGTGAATGATTGGATGGAGTTTAACCAGTCTAGTCTTGTCCTGATCCTGCTCCAGATTGCTATATGACCTGAATGCCTGTATTTATTTTATCGATAAATGGTGAGAATTCCAAGTTCTGTTCAGACGAAGGGTTACAACCCCGGTCCTTATTTGGTTTACGGGTTGTAACCTGGTTATCTGAATAGTTCCATGGTTATCTCGTCGTATATCATCCAGATGTATTTTCTTTATTTCCAGTTCTTACTTTTATTTATACTCTTGTGCTGATTGCTGGTTTTAGTTCCTAAGTGAAGCTTCCTTTGTGGCACTTGCTCTTTCTGGGGTCTGACCCAGCTGGTTTTGTATGGCCAGATTTCGGAGCAGCTCCAGAGGATCTACCGACCTTCCAGCCAGATGGTGACCACTAGACGGAACCCTGGCAACGAGTGGGTTTATTTTTGCTCTCCCACTTTATTATAAAAATATTCTTTTGAGGCGTTTAGCCGATGAGCACCTGTTTAGCTCGATTGTATTTACTTACTGTCTGCCTACGGGCTGTAACATGATTAACAAATCCTAGGGTTGATCATGTATGACTAAACTCTTGCTAGTCCTAACATTTTGTAACGACTAGCTTCATGATCAGCTGAATATGTAATATTTGGGACGTCTTATTATTGTATATTTAATGATCATACATCTTGTAACATCTATTTACTTGCTTGTGATTGAGACACTAGGCTTGTTCATGACCATAGGAGACTGTTGGCTTGTAGTAAACCCTCATGTATTTAGACAGCCGTGACCGTATAGCGAGATGGATTCCATTTCATATACGTAGCTGGCTATGTCTGCCCCCGCTCTCCAGTTTTCTGGTTCTGGGGCCTGACATGGTTTAAGTGGTGGCCCATGCAGGTCTTGTAAATCAAGATATGTGAGGGTTTACCGAATAGATGTCTCAATCAGTATTCGTCCTTGATCTCTGCTCGTATCTTCTGAATCCCTGGATTCTTGTCCTGATCATGTGCTTGTATCGTTGATATGTCCTGGTCATTCCTTATTGTTCCCTATGTCGTCTTCTTCAGCGACATTGTTCGTGGTCCTACCGACCAGCAAGGTGGAGCACCTCCCGCGGACCAGCAGCAACCTGGGGGTCAAGTCCAGCACTCCGGAGTAGCCTCCAGAGTCGAGCCTATTGGAGAAGAGCCACCAGTTCAGCCAGTTCAGCCTGCCGAACCTGATGATGGCACATTAGTAGGACTCTTCAGGACCTTGACAGCTTCTCAAGATTGTCGTGGAGATGCCTTACAACAAGCAGTGGCGGATGCTTTGACCCGGGGTGGTCATCAGGGTAACAGCGCGGCCAACAGCTTCAAGCGCTTGAACCCTCCATTCTTCGACGGTAGTGAAGATGCTATTGCGACAGATGCATGGCTTCAGGACACAGAGGTGGTTCTAGACGCAGCCAAGACTCCAGAGAACGAGAAGGTGGCCGTTGTGCGCCTGCAGTTGTTAGATCTTGCCCGCAGCTGGTGGACAGCGCAGGCCGTTGGGTTGGCAGTACCCATTCCATGGGCAGTGTTCAGAGAGAGATTCCAGACCAAGTATTTTGATGTCGTAGCTCGGTATGATCTGCAGACCAGGTTCACCAATCTGAAGCAAGGAGGCAGGACGGTCGACGGATATGTGGTCGAGTTTTCCAGACTCAGTCGGTTTGCTCCCACTTTGGTGGCAACCGAGTATGATAGAGCCCAGCGGTTCCAGCAGGGGCTTCACCTGGAGATCTTGTTGGCAGTCGAGCAGTTTGAGCATCAGACTTTTGATGCAGTCTTGAGAGCAGCCCGGAGGCATGAGTATACCTCCCAGAGGATTGTGGATAGGACCGGAGGTCGGAAGAGATCTCACGGCCAGATGAATCAGTCTTCAGCCCCAGCCCCGGCAGCCAGGGCTTTGACTATTGGAGCTCCGAGGCGGGCGGCCTCGGTGACGTCGGTTCAGCATTCCACCCCGACGTACCCTCAGCAGCAGCAGAAGCAGAAGCAGTCTTCCGCAGTGGGATGTTCTCATTGTGGAAAGCTAGGCCATGTAGTGGCAGAGTATCGCAGGGCACAGGGATTGTGTCTGGCTTGTGGAGCACCAGACCATAGGGTTGGATCCTGCCCGAATAGGGGTGGTTCATCATCGTCCAACCTTTCTAGCTCTTCGGTGAGGAGACCAGCCCCAGTTCCAGTCCAGCAGCAGCAGCAGTACCCATTGTCGAGGCCCTTGCCGCCTCAGTCCCAGATGTTCCAGCAGCAGAACCCCCAGCAGCATGCACAAGCCCAAGCCTTGAGTCAGAGCAGGCAGCGAGGATTCCAGCAGAGGGGACCAGCACCCCGAGGGCACGGTCAGGCTATGGTGATGACCGCAGAGGAAGGATTGGCACCAGGAGAGGTAGTGGCAGGTACTATTCTCGTCAACTCATTTCCAGCTTCAGCTTTATTTGATTCTGGTACATCGCATTCTTTTATGTCTGCACGATTCACGATACGGGTAGGATTGGAGCCCGAGTCATTATCAGTAAGGCTCAATATACTTACTGGTAACGGACTTGTGGGAGTAGAAAGAGTATTTTTCTCGTGTCAGATCGTAGTTAGCGGTAGAGAATTCCCCGCTAGATTGATAGAGTTTCCGATGGCCGATTATGATGTGGTCTTAGGGATGGATTGGTTGAGGAACCAGTATGCTAGAATAGACTGCCATATCGGCAGAATTATTTTTAGCATTCCAGGCGAGCCAGAATTTTCCTTTTCCCGAGGTGAAGTTGAGCCTTCTCCTCCGATATTGCGGATGGCAGTAGCAGCAGTGCAGTTGCCCAGGATAGTGGATGAGTTCCCAGATGTTTTCCCAGAAGAGCTACCAGGTATGCCTCCAGAGCGGGAGATCGAGTTCACTATAGACTTGATTCCCGAGACAGCCCCAGTGTCAGAGAGAGTCTACAGGATGGCGCCTTCAGAATTGGAGATATTGTACAAGATGATTGAAGAACTCAGAACCAAGGGATTCATTCGTGCTAGTGGATCGCCTTGGGGAGCCCCGATGCTTCTTGTGAAAAAGAAGGATGGTACGTCCAGGTTATGTGTTGATTATCGTACCTTGAACTCAGTGACAATCAAGAACAGATACCCTCTTCCGAGGATAGATGACTTGTTTGATCAACTCAAGTGGGCTTCAGTATTCTCGAAGATTGATTTGCGCTCAGGTTATCATCAGATCAGAGTCAGAGAGCAGGACATCCCGAAGACAGCTTTTAGATCGAGATATAGGCATTGGGAGTTCCTTGTTATGCCCTTTGGAGCAACCAATGCGCCGGCAGTATTCATGGACCTCATGAATCGCATCTTTATGCCATACTTGGATCAGTTTGTGATTGTGTTCTTGGATGACATCCTGGTCTACAGCAAGAGTGAGGCGGAGCACGAGCAACATCTCAGAGTTGTTCTTCAGATTCTCAGGGAGCACCAGTTATATGCCAAGTTCAGTAAATACGAGTTCTGGCTTGATCGCATTTCGTACTTGGGTCATATCATCACCAGAAGAGGAGTAGAAGTCGATCCCCAGAAGATTGTGGCTATTGAGTCGTGGCCGGTGCCCAGCACAGTTGCAGAAGTTCGCGGTTTCCTTAGATTGGCCGGCTATTACCGGCGGTTTATATCAGATTTTGCTCGGATATCAGTGCCGTTGACCCAGTTGACTCGCAAGGATGCGCAGTTTGCTTGGACAGCGGAGTGTCAGAGTTCTTTTGAGCAGTTGAAGCGAGGCCTGATAACAGCTCCTATTCTCACGCTTCCAGATGGGACCGGAGGATTCTCAGTGTATTGTGATGCTTCAGGCAGAGGTTTAGGATGTGTTCTGATGCAGCACGGGAAGGTAATAGCTTATGCGTCACGACAACTTCGTGATCATGAGAGAAATTACCCAACCCATGACTTGGAGCTGGCAGCAGTGGTGTTTGCACTTAAGTTGTGGAGGCACTACTTATATGGAGACAGACCGACCACAAGAGCCTGAAGTATGTTTTCACCCAGAAGGATCTTAACATGCGTCAGAGAAGATGGCTGGAGCTTCTTGTGGATTATGATGTCAACTTGCAGTATAATCCCGGGAAGGCCAATGTTGTTGCGGATACATTGAGCAGGAGAGCGGGAGTTTATTTTCTAACAGCACAGCCAGAGCTGTTAGCAGATCTTCAGAAGATGGGTATAGAAGTTGTTCTCCCTTCCGGTGTGGCATTGATGGCCAGCATGCAAGTACAATCCACTATAGTCGAGAGGATCCGGATGGCGCAGTCGACAGATTCCAAGCTTCAGCGACTCAGAGCAGAGTGTGAGGCAGGACGAAGACCAGAGTTATGCATTCATGAGGACGGTACACTTCGACATGGAAAGCGTCTTTGTGTACCCAGTGGAGATATCAGGCAGGAGATCATGTCAGAGGCGCACAGTTCTCCGTATTCCATCCATCCTGGCAGTACGAAGATATACCGAGATATCCGTCAGCACTTCTGGTGGAATGGCATGAAGCGGAAGATAGCTCAGTTTGTCTCTCGGTGTTTGGTTTGCCAACAAGTTAAAGCTGAACATCAGAGACCGGCTGGACTTCTTCAGCCTTTGCCGATTCTAGAATGGAAGTGGGAGCATGTGACCATGGATTTCATGACCGGATTACCTAGATCCCCAGCTGGTGGAGATGCTATCTGGGTTATAGTTGATCGGCTCACGAAGGTGGCTCACTTTCTTCCATTCAGAGTTGGCCAGTCGACGGCTCAGCTAGCGAAGATGTACCTCAGGCAGATTGTCAGGTTGCACGGTGTACCAGTCAGTATCACCTCGGACCGAGATTCAAGATTTACGTCGCATTTTTGGCGTAGCCTGCAGGAGAGTTTGGGAACTCGTCTCCAGTTCAGTTCAGCGTATCATCCTCAAACAGATGGTCAGTCGGAGCGTACGATCCAGACTCTTGAAGACATATTGCGGTCTTGCACACTTGACTTCGGTGGTTCATGGGAAGATCACTTACACCTGGTGGAATTCTCGTACAATAACAGTTTCCAGGCCAGTATCCAGATGGCACCGTTCGAGGTACTGTATGGAAGGAAGTGCAGATCCCCGCTAGCCTGGGATGATGTTGGAGAGAGACAAATGCTTGGTCCAGAAATGATCGCTCAGACAGTTGAGGTAGTCAGGTGAGTCCGAGATCATCTTAGAGTTGCCCAAGATCGCCAGCGCCATTGGGCCGATTCTCATCGGCGCCCTCTAGAGTTTTCGGTCGGCGATCATGTATTCCTGAGGATTTTGTCTAACTGTGGCGTCATTCGTTTCGGCGTCCGGGGAAAGCTTAGTCCTAGGTATATAGGACCGTTCGACATTCTGGAACGAGTAGGAGATGTATCCTATCGTCTAGCTCTTCCGCCGTCGCTAAGCGAGGTGCATGACATGTTCCATGTATCCCAATTACGACGGTATATCCCAGACCCGAGCCACATCCTGGATCATTCGGAATTGGTTGTTGGTACCAATCTTTCGTATGAGGAGAGGCCCGTGTCTATATTGGACCGGAGAGAGAAGATATTCAAGAATAAGACTATCAAGTTAGTCCGAGTTGCTTGGGGTCATCACTCTTTGGGTGAGTCAACATGGGAGCGTGAGGATGACATCCGATCGCGGTATCCCGACTTGTTTGACTCGTGAGGTATAATGTCTTTCTTATGCCTCATGCCTTCGATTCCTTGCTTGCATGATTGATTGATTGCCTAGTTATAGCTTGCATGTGATTAATGTAGCTTATCATTGCTCCTCTAGCCTCTTGATTAAATTCCGAGGACGGAATTCTTTTAAGGTGGGTAGAGTTGTAATGCCTGTGGTTCGTATCACGTATTCTTGGAATACGTGTACGTATTTTATTGCATGATTTCTTGGCTTGGCATTTCCTTCTTGGCTTGGTCTATTCCTGGTTCGGGTTGGTTGGTTCGGCCTAGCTTGGTTTTGCTTGGGTTCATGATGAACCCTTGGATGAACCCCCTACCTACCACCACCATTTGTATTTATTAGCCCATTCTTTTCTCTCTCTTCATTAATCTCATCTTCTTCTTCCTCATTACTTCCTTACCTACCAGAGAGAGAAGAGAGAGGTCTAGGCAAGTGCAACTTGCTTCATGGAGGAACTCTGATTTTATTGCTCCATTCTCTTCTTTACTACATTATAAAACACTTTAGTACTTGGCTTTTCTAATTTCTATGGCTAGATTCTTGTAGATCTAAGTTTGCATTATTTTCGGATTTTTTGGGTTTTGATCTACTAAATCTTGTTATTTTCGAGTTTTGATGGTTCCATGTTGCAGAGAATTTCGTTCTACCCCATTTTGACCTATGGAAGTTCGGATTTAGGCTCCGGATGATGGAGTTATGGAGCTTAAGGACTTGGCTCTCATGGTGTTCTTCTTCTCTGAAATTTTGGAGAAGATGAACAGTGCTTGACTTGACCGCATGAATATTCATGCGGCAAGTGTTCTATCCAGCCGCATGACTGGAAATTCTTGACCCGCATGAGAGTCGGACTCACTTAGCCGCATAACTCGCGCAATTCCCAGCCGCATAAGTCCTGAACTCTGCAGCCGCAAGTGCCATTCCCTGAGCCGCATGAACTCAACACTCGCGAGCCGCATACGTAAACTTGCTCCCAGCCGCATAGGCATTGCTTCCCGCAGCCGCATGAGTACTCTTCCCTTCTGAGCCGCATATGGTTTCCCTCCCCCGCAGCCGCATGGGTTGCTTCTTCTCGAGCCGCATGGAACCACACTTCCCCCCCCCCGGCCGCATGTACCTGATTGGCCTGCTAGCCGCATGAGACCCATTCCCCCAGCCGCATGAGTTCCTATCTTCCTGACCGCATGCGCCCCCTTGTCTTAGCCGCATGGGATCCAGTGACCCTGGCCGCATGCGCTTTTCTAATTGGGCCGCATGAGTCTACCCTTTCTTGACCGCATATGACTTAGCCGCATGGCTCTTCTATAGCCCTGAATATTGATATTTTATTAGATATTTTTACGTCCATTTTATATCCTTACGCCTTTTGTCATGAACTTGATAATCATGGATTTGTTTAATATGTTTGGAAATGATACCTGACATGACCTGATAGTGACCCGTAGTGGTGCACTCTTGACAAGAAAACCTGACATGACATGATAGTGGCCCGCCGTGGCGCACTCCTAACAAGTACACTTGACATGATAACCTGACATAATATATCTTGAGAAGTTGTTGCGACGGCTACCTGACATGACATGACCTGTATAAATTACATGGACACCGTGGGCGATTGTGCTTGTACAAATAAACCAGTCCTGTCTTGCATCATGTCTAGGGAGGTGTCACGACCCGCACCCTAGAGTTAGGGCACGAAAACGTAACAACGCCCAGCCTACGCCGCAGTGTCGGCGGTAGAACGCTGTCCTAGGTCTCATGCATCTAACAGTATAAGGCTAAGCAGTTTATACTCCCCGAATGGGGATGACATAGCAGAATGTAAACTCAATCACATCTAAGGTAGAGCATAAAGGAAGATAGATAAAACATAAAATCGAAAAGAGATACAACAGATAGAAGTCTAAGTGTCTAAGATAAAAACTCAGAATACATCTCAAAACCCAAATACAGTAATCCATAAATACAACTCAAGATGACTGAAAATAAACTATAAGCAAAAATCCTAGCTATCTATGCAACCTCTACTGTCTCCTCTAGGCTAGCAGGCAACCTCCAGGCTATCTGTAAAATTTATCAACAGGTCCAGTCAGGACAGGAACGAGCACAATACATCTCATGCAGTTCATATCATGTCAGGAAATATAAAGCAGGCAATAGAATAAGATACATGAAACGCTGTAAGAAGATGTACATGAAAACATGAGAGATATTTGATAACTGGAAATATATATACATGATAAGTAAGAACTGTAAGTGACTAGTGATTTAGAGTACGAGATGGCATATAATTGGCTTAGGTTGTACATGATGAACATGAAAAGTAACAGAGTGTACATGATGGGTAAATCACATGACCATTTATACTCACCCCTACCCACAATCAATACACAAGGATCTATTCAAGTTACGTTACGGACATGATGTTTTGGTTATACAAGAAACACATGAGGAAACATGAGCGTACATGAAAGAACATGAGAGTACATGAACGTACATGTAAGAACATGAGAGAACATGAGTGTACATGAATAACGCAGAAGCAAGGAATACATGATGTACATGAAACACATGTCATAAAGTATCCGATGCACCCGCTAAGGGGGTAACATCCCAAGAAGAGATCCATATAGTACCAATCCGTGATGATAACGTGACAGCATCAAGTAAAAGTAATCTAGAGCGAGAATATAATTCGTGACAAGTATGAAACGATCAGAGAATGTACTCGCCTGATATCTGAATGTCCAAGGTAAAGATACTGTCCGAAGAGAGGTGTCTAGCTCCTAATTAGAACAGCACAAGTCACAACATGTCCAAAAGGGTAATATAAAGCACTACAATGCATTCTACATGAATCTAGGTCAAACTAGGCCAAAGTCAACCCTTGGTCAACTCTGGTCAACTGTACTAGTCAAACTAGGTCAAACTAGGTCATGTCCTAACCCAGCAAGTCTTACTAGGCCTAACCAAGACTATCCTAGCAAGCACACATCAATACAAGGCTATACAAGCCAACATACACCCAACTCTATATAGCATGCAATTATTCAATACTCAAATAGGCAAGAATTCACATTGGATATACACTAGGTAATCTATTACTTTAAGCTATATATGTCTACACATATATACACATGCATATATTGGTATTCAACATTAGGTCTATAATCATGGCATTTCAAATGGTTATATAAACTTATATATTACAACACAATATGCTAACATATATATAATATACATACATAGCTAAGTTAACTATATTCATAAATACTTATTTAAGAGGCTATGTGTGTGTATGTGAACATGGCAAAGGGGCAAGTGAGGGTTAAATGGGCATACATAGTGTATACATATCAAAGAGTGTCAAAGTGTAAGTGAACAATGTGTCAAGTGTGATAGTGTCAACATAGTATAAGGGGGTACATGAGGTAATATAGGATTTGTGTTAACATAGAATATTACATCTCATTAACTTGTATATTGCATACATTACATCTATTATTACATTGCATTCATGCTTGCATTCATTCATCATTTATTATTCTCTTGCACCATTATATACATCATACATTACATACTATGGAACCTACATATTCATTACAAGCCATACTTATACATGCTTATATTAGATTGGATACTTACACCTCATACATCATTTATTTAACCATTTACTCATGATTGTATTCTCTATTTAATTACATAATGTATATACATTAACATGGGTTAAAATCAAATAGAACATTATATTACACACAAGGGTGCACAAAATGTATATGCCGAATAGTAACTCCTACTAATAATCAATACTGTACCATCTCAGCATGAATTAAAATCTAGGATTAAAGTATGTTATAGATCTATGTGTTAGCTTTCCCAAACTTTAAACGGATCGCGTTTTCGTTTCCGGAAACTCCCGGAATCGCGAAAACACCGAGAACGCGTTTGTCTTTCGTACAGCTAACACTCAAATAATTCTCTAGAAAGTTACAGAAAGAATTAGGCCTATTAATACATGTTTTTAGAAAGCTAACTTCAATACGCTTCTTTTAAAAAAAATGGAAGATTAAACCGAGCTTTGAGCTAGAAGTTATGACATTTCTAAGTTAGGGCTGAAATTAAAAACGTGGATAAAAATCATGACGGATTTAGATAGTTTGAGCCAAAAGAATACACAATATATATCCTAATTATCCACAACAATAATAGCAATAATAATATGAGGAACCACACTCACAAACTTGATTATATAATTATCATGAACCATTTATTACATATATAAATATAGATACACTCTCATTACAATATATATATATAAATCTATATATGTAACATGAACACATCCACAACACAAAGGACACTCCTATGACCTCCAAATGGACACAAAATGGACACAAATGGAGATACAACCATAGGGGTCATTCCTATGGGTTCAAAATAGACCTATATGCATGAGGAAATGAAAAGGAGAAGGGATTTATACCTCCCGGTAGATCGAATCGAAGAAAAACCTTCCCGGAGCGACACCGACACGTAGAGATTCCAAAAGGACACGAACGAGCTCCGAATCCTCCCAAACTTGGGTAGCTTCCTCCTTGGCTAGAATGGAGAAGAAAAGAAGAAGATTTGGTGGTGAAATGGAAGGATTTGGTGGAGAAATTGCTAGGGATTGCTCTCTAGGAATTTGGGAAAGAACAAGAGAGAGAAAAATAGATGGATAATGACAAATGGGAGGCTCAATCCTATCCTTATTGTGGCTGGCCATAAAGGTGGTTTTGTCCTATTAGGAAAAGTCCAAAAGCCCCTACTAACCTATTCTACGAGTATTAGGAAAGGGCTAATTGGTTGGGGCTAAATTAGTCATTCTAAAGTCTCTAATCACACTAACCTTATCCATAATAATTAGTCTAACCTCTAACTAAAATATTTCTATCATGTGGACTAAAATTAATATCATGTGGGCCATGCCTAACTAGTGTTGTCACGCCCCGCTCCCAGAATACGGCGAGCCGAGTATGTAACAACATCCCCAGGCTACGCGACATACGAATACTCCAGTATCCATATTCGCGATTGTCGCCCGTAGATTATCAGAATGGAAAATACAAGGAATTACTAAGTACATTTCATTGATATAAACTATAATTATTATACATCAACTGTTCCTCAGAGTACATTATATACAAGTTATTTACATCAAAGAGATAAATTACATCTAACTGTCCTCCAAGTGTTGTTGGCCGTTTCTTGAGATTCTCCAGAGAGTCTACGCCTCGTCCTTGTTACCATTAGGCAGATGTAGCATTTCTGCAGGAGCGTCGTCTTTCCTAGTGAACAAATACTAGGTCGTTTAGAAACGACAAGCAAGTCCTCGGTCAAAGGAGGAAGTTATGAACATGGAATGATAAGATATACGAAATTCATAATAGGAGTAATTTTGAACAATTAAACTCATACCTTGAGATATTAGTCAAGAGGAAAATAGCTCTTAAAATAATGTCACAAAGGACACAAGCAAACTTTCTAAACCTAAATGCAAATTTAGAGAAACTCTTTGGATCACACACCCACGCCTAGCATCTCTACAATAATCCCGTTGGCCCGGGATCAGGCTCGCACAAGACGGGTGATGCTTAGATTCACCAGCCGTCTGTACTATCACATATTGATGTGATTAAACCAGGATAGCATCATGAGTTAGTTCCGAATCATCTGGCTCGAATCATGAGCTATAAAAGGAAGTTCGTATGACTTGAACCTTTCCAAGAATATCGAACCCATTCATTAGTAGTCTGAGCTGAAACTCAGGGCATAGATGCCTAATGAATTTAATGCAAATGGGTAATCTGAGCTGAAACTTAGGGCATAGATGCCCCATTGCAAAACACGTGATAGATGCAAATGGGTAATCTGAGCTGAAACTCAGGGCATAGATGCCCCATTGCAAAACAAGAAGGTGAGCTAAGCCTCACCCCGGTGAAGATCGCGCGGCCGCACGAACACCGTAACAGGGACTGATCAGTATGAAAAGTGTAAAATCATACTGCAAAGAAGTCAGCCGGGTGTGATCCAGGTTTCTCTCCCAAAACCCCATGCAACCTAATCTAGTCTTTAATTACCATAGGACTATCCCCAAGACGGGAGTCCTAGAAGTCAAGTCGCATCTAAGTTACAATTGGCTTTTCTAAGACTAATATAGTCCAAGAAAGAGTCGGAACAAGGTAGTCCCAGAATATCAATATAATCAATGATTTCCAAGAATCCCTCCGAAGATGTAGATCGGAGTTGGATGGTTTTAGGGACTAGACTTTAATGTCAAAATCCTAAAGGACCCGGTTTTCCACAAAAGAGACTAACTCTGGAAATTCTTAAAAATTTCGGCAGAGTCTCCTTTGTATTTGCTGACCCGGAAATATTTCCAGAAACAACAAATATAAGGAAAACATATATTGGGTACGCCGACCCCTTCGGTGGAGCAACCCTCAACACCAGAACCACACAATAATAATTTTGGGTTCGCCGACCCCTTTGGTGGAGCAACCCTCAACACCGGCCACGCAATTAACAAGGTTATGCAAAATAAGAGCTTCCTTACCTTTGCAAGCAAGTAAGCGAGCGTGCAACTATTCTTGGTTTTGCATATACTTTATCTAAATACTAAACCAGTCAAAGACGATATGGGTTATTAGTAATAAAACGAGGCTAAGAAAACTTATTAGTTACTATGCATCACATTTAGCTTATTACGGATATAAGAAAGGCAATTTGAAACTTAAAAAGTTCACACACAACTAACCTAGTAAACCGGTATTCAAAATTATCAACTTTTGACCATGTTTTCATGACAAAAGAACATTTTAAGCATAAATAAAAATTCGGACAGATTTGCATATTATACTAAAAATAGTTGACAATTACTCCTATTACATAATAAATTGACTCATCTATATGCTATTGCAATGGATATATATGAATTAAAAATGGAAAAAGAAATTGGGGGAAAACAGACAAATTCAAAGATGATGATGAAAAGGAAAACATTGTATTATCTAAATAAGACAAAAGTGTTCCGGAATCATAAAGTAAAATGAAATAGAAAATAAAACACAAATAAACACATTGAACTTCTGTATTGCTAGAAATAGAAGCCTTGTATATGTCACTTCTACGCTAGCTTCCTCAGAACCGCTCTAAAGCAAACTGAACACCATAAAAGCAAAGAGTAACAAATATTGGTTGCAAATGAAATTAAGTGCATATCAAACAAGCAAAAATAGAAATCAAAATATTGGTTGCAATGAAATTAATGTGCATATAAAATAAGCAAATATAGAAATCATCTTACAGTGAGATACTTGAGAAAGAAAACAGAAGATGAGAGGGAGTGAGATATTTGAGAAAAATAAAACCGAGGGAGACCAAAATTATTATGGAATCATCCCAACTATTAATACACAATGCTATGTATATAGAACAATCACATAATAAAATTTAATATCATAATTACATGTGTTGTGTCCTAGTATTTATACTCTCAATATGCAAATATATATATATTGTCCACATTTTTTTTTTATAAAAAAATAACCAATATTAATTTACTGCCAAGAGTATATCAATGTGGAAAATTCAATGAGGAAAGGGGGAGGACTTGCCTTGCTTTTGGGTATGATTCCTATTAGAAGAGTTCTTCCCCAAGCCCCAATTCAAAATCCTAGGGCACAAAATGAAATTTGGTTAAAATTAGAACCCTAGAAATGAATTTGAAATCAAAATGGAGAGGAATTGGGGAATAAGGGGAGAAAAGAAGAAGAAGAAGAAGAAGAAGCAAAAGGGGGGTCGGCCGGTGGCCGACCGGCCGGCGGCGCCGGCGGCGGCGCAGCAGCCGCGCAGCAGTATTAGCAGCAAATGCAGTAGCAGCAGCGACGGCAATAAGTGAGGGGAGGGGTGAAGTGAAGAAGAAGAAGAAGAATAGTGAGGAGGAGGAGAGAACTCACCTGGAAAAGGAAGGAGAAGAGAATGAGTTTCTCTTCCTCTCCTCTCTTCAAATAAAGAATGGTAATGAGAGGAAAAGACCAAAATACCCCAAGAGCCTTGTCATGAGGGGTGAATGCCATTTGGCTTCCTATCATGCATGAATGCCACCTAATCCTTGGGTAGAAAATGCAAAAGAATGAATTTGCATGAGGACCAAGTGGAAATTTTTGATTTACCTACAAAAAATTAATATAGGCAAATTTTAAAAGGCTTGAAATTTAATTAATATTTATATAAATAAATAAAAATAAAATATAGGTTATGACACTCTACCCACCTTAATTAAATTCCGTCCTCGGAATTTAAAACTAAAAGATAAGATTTTTTTTCAAAACAAATATAAAGAGAAGCAAAATGTTCTACCCACCTTACAGAAATGGAATAATAATCCATTACCTTATTAAAGAAAATAGTTTGAAACATATTTTACAAAGGCTTTACAAAAATAAGGACAATTCAAAGGTATTTGAAATTATCAAGATTCTTAAAATTCCATATAGTCAAATAAAATTGTCAGATGCCATAACCATGTGTTCTACAGAATCAAAATCATATTCCTCATTTCCATTTTCTGACGTGATAAGTAATCTTGTGCCTCGCCATTGCACGTATGGCTGCAATCAAGATACCGCTTCACTATCAGGATTCATGGCTGTACTTTCTTGCTACCACGCCATTGAATGAGTAGGAATTATGATTGTGAAGTAGCTTTACAGGTCATGATATTCTTAGTAATCCAAAATATATTCAAAAGCAATACTTAATTTTCAACATCTTGATTACTTTATCATAGTATCAAAAGAAATATGTAATATACATAAGTAAACTCATATATCTAATATTATCAAAAGACCACATGTTACTTTAAATTATTCAGGTCAATGAATTTCAAATCCAAACGGTAGTAAAACAAAGTCAAAATCTAAGTATCAAATTTTGAAATCCATCACGGAAAATAATCATGTCATGATCCCCGAAATTTTATTAACTTCTTGAATCATGTTTAGAGAATATGTGCCTCGCCAATTTGGATGGCCAGTCCGAATGGCTGCAACAACTTCTCGTTTCACAATTCAATTGAAAGATTTTGTATTCTGGACACAATAAACAAATTTTCATTCATATGAAATTCAATTTCAGAAAGTCCAATAAAATATTGTTTCCCAAGAAATCCAATAAAATACTAAGTGGGAAATACATATATAGATATTTAGATGGAAGACGATTCCCCAAAACTCGGGGATACTGCTGGAATGGAATTGGATTAAAAGAGAAGATACAATTCTAGATTCAAATTGGCAAACCTTGGATAAAACAAGATAATTGAGAAATTTAGAGAGAAAGCTGAGAATTTGTAAAGATAGATATATGAAATTTGATAAGGATGGGGACGAGTCAAGATTTAGGGATAGATAAAAATCAAAACTGAGGAGTCGAGCTATACTTTAGAAGTTATATATATATATATATATAATATATAATATGTATATCATGTCTATACCTCAAACAAGATACTACTAGTACTAAAGTACCAATATCCCTTCTAAGCTATATTTGTATATATTTCAATCCTACAGGACATAATATACCCACTCTAAATAGAAGTCCGTAGTCCTCATTGGCCTATTGGATTGACAGTCCTTATTTTCTTTACTACTACTAATTATACATAGTTCTAGATAAATCAAGTCTTAAGATTTACTAAGGATACCTAGTACAAGATCCTTAAGAAATTTTTTTTTTAGCTCTTTTACCAATGTACTCTTAATAAGAATACTCGTCTAATTCTCTATAATTCATTTTAACCAAAATTTTGAGACATATCTATCCTTATACTACCCATGGCTTCCTGAATATCATATATTCCTGTAATAGCAATCTCAATTTAGGATTCCTAATTATATGAAATCACTATAGAACATCCATTAAGTAAGGACCTATAGGACAACGGAATGAAACACAATCTAGGGATGAAACTTGTGCAATATTCCCTAACCTACGGTTCTTTGTAGACTTTTCCTAAGAATGTCTTAGGTTTATAGCTTACTTATATAGGTCTCCTTAAAACTTGGCCTGCATCATATCCTAGATTTTCCAAATAAAACTCCAAGTTAGTACCTTCCACAAGTATCCCAAATAAAAGCATAATAGGTAGGTCAAATAGCATAGCAAATGATACTAATCTATGCAGTATCATTAATTCTTCCTACTATTTCCGATAGTGCTGTGAAACCCGCAATTTTCTAGTAATTAATATTTTTTTTATTTTGTTTGTTAAATTAATTTTCAGATTAGTATTATTATGTAAAATGTAAAATTATTTTCAAAATAATTTACTTGGACTTTTGATTGACAGCCCAGACCTGAACCCGGTTCGAACCTGATTTGAGACTAAAATTATTTTTATATTAAAATAAGGTTTTAAAAAAAATTATTTATATTTTCTTCTAAAAAAAAAAAAAAAAAATTATTTTTAGCCAAGTAGACCCATACCAATTTTTAAGGTTTATAGACTTGAGCCTCAAGCTTATTTACTAAATTGGAGACCAAAGTAAATTTTTACCAAATTATTTAGAATTTGTTTACTGGATTAAGCTCATTTTTAAACCTTAGGCCCAAGGCCCAACTCATAAACCATTAACCCTTAATGGATTCAAAACCCATTAAGCTATTGCTAAAACTTATCATTTATTAGAAATGAATGGAGGGGTTTATTGTGGCTTTCAGTTTTATTGTGCTGAAGAAGCTTTCTTTTTTTTCAACCGAAAAGAAAAACTTTTGGCTTTCCCGACCCGAAACCGTCGGCCCCTTGGCCTTCACCACCGCCGGCGCCATCATGGTGGCCGTTGGCCATCCACCTCCCTCGGTAACCCCTCTTCCAATTTGCTTTATAAACCCCCTTCCTCCATTCTTCATCATCCCATTCTTCACCAACCTTCCTCTTCTAAACCTAGCCGTTCCCCAAGAAAGTCCGGCGACCCTCTCCCGTGGCCGACCCCCTCCGGTCGAGCCCTTCCCGGCGCACCCCTAGGCCGGCCGTCCGCCACTGACCGAGCCCGATCCCCGACCGCGGGCCTTTCCCGGCCGAACCGACCGCCCGGCGACCCCCTGCGCCCGCGTCTGGCTCTGTTCCGCGTTTGTCCGGTGTTTCTCTGACTCCGGCGAGCTTCTGTGCGCAACCCGTTGTCCGATCCAGAGCTTCGGTTCCGTTTTCGCAGCCGTACCCCGGCGAGGCGTGGTTCCGAGTCCGAGGCATCACTTCGGATTCCGTCAGTTTGGGTAAACTCTGGATCTTGTGTTTTTAATTGTCTGTGATGATTTGGTCCAACCGATTCCTTCGGGAATTCGGGATTACGGTTTCGTATCCGTTCCATTTACGGTTTCGGTTTTTCCGGCAGCTTCGGAATTATGTACTGTGGTTTTTCCTTTTTAGGAAAATTGGGTTCTGTGGAATTTTCTGATATTAATTCGGGTTTCCGATATTATTTCGGGTTCTCCGATATTTTTGGGAATTCCGTTTTATTTTCGGGTTCCCGAAATTATTTCGGGATATATATTCTGTGGTTGTTTTTATATATATAGGGGTATCCCTGGTTTGGGATTGTTTTTGCAGGAAGTCGGAGCGTTCCCAGTTTTTGGGTTGGCCAAAAACAGAGGGAATGCTGCCGAAATTTTCGGGAAAATTATAAAATGATTTTAAAATGATTTTCTGTAATAATATTATTTTTGGGCGACGACCTTAATGGTCACTGGGCCCCAGTGAAATGCAAACGCACCGGTTTGTCCGGACGTTGAGGCAGAGTAGCTGAAACATGATGATTGGACCAATATCTGAGACTCATAAATTTATTATTATTTTAATTATTGGTTTGTAGGAAGTTTTCAGGACTAACCCAGTTTATTCTTATTTTAATTTGTGTAATGGTTTGTAAGGGCATAAGCCCAGGCCTGTAATAAGTAGGAAGTAACTTTATTTTTATTTTTTATTTTTCTGGGTTGTATGAACGCGTAGGAGTAATTTTAAATATTTATATTTATTAGAAATTCACGATTTTCTCATTTAAGAAAATATATTTTTATATATATAGTTATAAAAGAAATACCAATCTTTTTCCAATAAATTGGTAAATTACGAGTTTTCCGAAATAGAATAGAAATTGGAATTTTTCTTTAAAATATAACGCACTAGAAAAAGCGTGCTTTGATTGTGATGTTGGTATTGGTTAACTCAAGACTAAAATTAACTAGGAAAGACAAATAGAGATTGTAACTAGACAGTTTGAGCTTGCTTCTGAAACAAGTTCCCGGAATGTAGGATTTCAAGGAAGAGCGTGACTGTCCAAACCCTGAAGTACCGACTCTTCAATCCAAGAATTTAAGGCAAGTACATTTTATGTAGATTTTACAATTATTTTCACAATTGTTTCATTGCAAGTTTAAACCACAATTATACACGAACTCCTTCGGGAGCATTGATCGTATTGTTGGGGACTGGGGGAATAGTGTACTGGATATGACCAAATCCAAACTTAGGATAATGAATGTGTTAGCTTACCCCTCTCTCACACGGGGATAAGCCATACCGTATCGCTAGGATACAAATGTACCCAAACCGGTCATATTCTTTACCTATTCATATCACTGTACTGTACTATTTCAAAATTGTTCATTTTCAAACTGTTTAAAAATGCATGTTATAAATTGTCATTTTAATTGTTAAAATTTGCATGAATTGTACTTTGCTCCCTCCTGACTGGAGACAACATTTTAGGTATTACTGAGGATCTGGAGATGATGATCAATAGCTATTATGATCCTGACTTGTACCCGGCGGTACTTCCAGCTGATGATGATGTTGTGGCGTCTCCATAGATGCTACATTAGTTGAGAGTTTAGTTGTTTCTTTATTTTCAGTTTATGAACTTTGTATTGAAAGACAAGTTTTTATTATCGTAAATTAAATGTTGTGGCAACTTTTAAATTCAAGTTTGTTGTTGATATGACCTGCAATATGGATTACAGCTTACTGCCGCCGTCTCATCAACGGCGCAGGCTGGGCATGATCCGATTCGACCCAAGTATTTGGGGACCGGGTCGTGACATGTTTTTAGTGGTGGCCCATACAGGTCAACTAAATCAACAATTTAGGAAAACTAGAAACAATTAGGAACACTAGAACATCAAAATTGCCACAACATAGGACCGATTTATATATGATAAATATTTTTATTATAGACTGGTAGGTTACCTTGCTTATGCTTGCATCCTAAACCTTTCAGAGAATGACCACTGACAAAACCAACTCTGCTGGCGATGTGGTATCATCTCCGGATCGAACCCCGCCTCTTCAGTCAAGTCAGAGCTTTTCACCCAACCAGCTGATTGATCATCCTCACCAATCATCCAGTGAAGTTTTCCCCACACTGGCAAATCCTACCTCTCCTCTAACTGGGTTACTTTTCTTTGAGGAAGTACCCACTCATGTTGCTTCACCAGTACCAGAGAACACCTCTCAGATGGTTGCTCTATTTCAAGAAATCCTAGAGTATCAGAAGATTCAAGCTGAACAGATGGATATCTCGAGAGAAGTCATGAAGAATATCAACGACGCAACCTTAGCCATTTTAAACCAAGTTGGAGCGGAACCTCGTCCTAGGAGGGATACCCATGAGAATAGAAGATATTTGGGCCCTGTCCGACAACCATATTGCAAGAAGCTTTTGGCTTGTGCCTACTGTAAGAGACCTGGTCACCAAGCCAACATTTGTCGCAAGAGATTAAGGCAATGTTTGGTGTGTGGATCTGCTGAACATCAAGTTAAGGACTGCCTCTTATCTTATCATCGTATCGGAGCGTCTATTATGCCACAACCTCAGGACTCTATCCAACAGACCGTAGGAAGGGATGAAACAGAATCAAGGATCATAGAAGAGGAAGAAAATGGAGATGCCCAAGCAAGAACCAGAACCATGAAGAATAGTACTTAGGACTGCTGAGTAGTATTATCTATTAAGAAGCTGTAACAAGATGTCCCTAGATCAATTATGAGAGTTTTGTTGTAATTCTCTTATATGAATAAAAATCTTAGTTACATCTTCATGATAGAAGTTTTCCCTAATAGTTTCTGGATTACCCTATGCATAGAAATATTCCATTAACCTAGTACCTAGCTCCTTCCCTATGACTAAGTGATACTATAGAATCGACCTGAAGGAAGCCAAGGAAATGAAGGATTAGATCAATGGACTAAAGGTGTTGGGTTTCATATAAGACGGAGCTTCACTCTAAGAAGCATCAGTCTTGTTTGTATCCAAGAAGGATAAAACAATATGGATGAGAGTAGACTATCAGGGCACTGAAGAATTACTTTTTCTCGACTGATGATCTATCCAAGTTGAGTGAACTTAAGGGTTTTCGGAGATTAACTTAAGAACTGACTACCATCAGAATAAGATCATGAAGGAGTACATTCTCAAGACGACATTCAACACCAAATACTGGTAGTTGAATTTTTGGATCATGTCTCTTGGAATGATGAATACTCATGTTGTGTTCATGAATCTCATGAACAGAGTCTTTTTATGAGTAATTGAATCAGTTTGTTGTCTTTTCTTTAGATAACAAAAATCTGATATACTCAAGGACTGAAGAAGAACATGAAGAGCATCTGAGAAATTTCTAGGAACTTTGAAGAAGTTTTTGGTAAGCTATCAAGACATGAATTTTCTTAGACAATGTGGTTTTTTTTTTTTGCCATAATGTCACAAGAGAAGAAAATTTGATAGACTCTAGATAGATAGCCGCTGTGGAGAAGTCGTATATCTAAGTTCAATGGTTTCTTGGACTTGATGGGATACTACTGGAATCTGTGTAGGAATTCGCCAAGATTGCTGAGTCGATGATGAAGCTGACTCGAAAGAATGAAGAGTTTGTCTGGACGCATTTAAGAAGCTGTAGAAGAAGCTTACCAATCCTTGCGCTACCCGCAGGATCCGGTGGTTTCATAATCTATAGTGACGCCTCAGGCAAAGGACTGGGTTGCGTTCTTCAACAACATGGGAAAGTGATTGCTTATGCATCTAGGCAATTACGGACTCATGAGAAGAACTATCCCACTCATGATCTGGAGCTTGCTGCAGTCATCTTTGCGTTGAAGCTTTGGAAACACTATTTGTATGGAGAGAGAGTGGAGATATACACAGACCACAAAAGTCTGAAGTATGTTTTCACTCAGAAAGAGTTGAACATGAGGCAAAGGCGATGGCTGGAGTTAATGAAGGATTTCGACATCGACTTGCAATATCACCCGGGTAAGGCTAATGTGGTCGCTGTTGCACTTAGTCGATACCCAGTGGCGATGTTCTTAACCAAGGAGAGGCACCTGCTGGAGGACATCGAGAAGCTTGGACTGGAGATTGTACTACCTGGACGGAAGGAACTGGATGCTGATTCGGTGATGATGAAGTTGCAAGTGAGCTCGTACCTGATAGACAGAGTCAAAGAGACGCAGTTTCAAGACGAGGCACTTTGCAAGCTGAGAGATCAAGTGTTAGCAGGAACACTGGAGGGTTTCTCAATCGCCAACGATGGAGCTCTGAAGAATGGTACAAGACTTTGTGTACCGTCTGGCGAACTGAGGAACGAGTTGATGAAGGAAGCGCATCAGTCTCAATATTCCATACATCCTGGAGCTAATAAGATGTATCGGGATATGCGCACTATTGTCTGGTGGAGTGGAATGAAGAAAGATGTCACCAGGTATGTTGCTAGATGCTTGATTTGTCAACAAGTGAAGGCTAGTAGACAGAGGCCTGCAGGACTTCTACAACCGCTGGACATCCCAGAATGGAAGTGGGAGCACATCACGATGGATTTCGTGTCAGGACTGCCTCGTTCCCAAGGAGGGAAGGATGCCATCTGGGTAATTGTGGACCGACTAACCAAGTCAGCTCACTTTATCCCTTTCAAAGTTGGTTTATCCACTGAGAAGTTGGCAGCATTGTACATGCGGCACATTTACCGGATTCATGGCGTACCGGTAAGCATTGTTTCTGACCGAGACACTCGTTTCACCTCACATTTTTGGAAGAGCTTGCATGACAGCTTGGGGACTCAGTTGAAATTCAGCACAGCTTATCATCCCCAGACAGATGGGCAATCTGAGAGGACAATTCAGACACTTGAAGATATGCTGCGAGCTTGTGTTTTGGAGTTTGGAGGATCGTGGGAAGACCATTTACACTTGGTAGAGTTTTCTTACAACAACAGCTACCAAGCCAGCATTGGGATGACCCCATTTGAAGCTCTTTATGGACGTCGTTGCCGTACACCATTGGCATGGGACGACGTTGGTGAAAGAGTACTGCTGGGTCCTGAAATGGTGACTGACGCAGCAGAGAAGGTGAAGTTTATCAGAGACAGGCTCAGGATTGCTCAAGACAGACAGAAGCACTGGGCAGACAGCGGTCGACGACCATTGGCATTTGAAGAAGGAGATAAAGTCTTTGTGAAGATTTCTCCTACCAGAGGTACAATCAGATTTGGCAGAGCTGGGAAGCTGAGTCCCAGATACATTGGTCCGTTCGAAGTTCTGAGCCGGATAGGAGAAGTGGCGTATAGGTTAGCTCTACCAGCTAATCTAGAAGGCGTGCACAACGTCTTCCATGTATCACAGCTCAGAGAATATGTACCTGATGAGAATCACATTTTAGACCACTCAGAGCTGGAGATTGGACCGAGCCTCACAGTACCAGAGAAGCCTGTAGCAATTTTGGACAGAGGCGAGAAGAAGACCAGAACCTCGGTGACTCCTATAGTCAGAGTTATGTGGAGACATGATTCCCCAGGCGAGTCTACCTGGGAGCGAGAAGATGAGATGCGGGAGAAGTACCCATATTTGTTTGAGACCTGAGGTAATTCCTAATTTTATCCTTTAAATTTCGAGGACGAAATTTTCTAAGGAGGGAAGGTTGTGAAACCCGCAATTTTCTAGTAATTAATATTTTTTTTATTTTGTTTGTTAAATTAATTTTCAGATTAGTATTATTATGTAAAATGTAAAATTATTTTCAAAATAATTTACTTGGACTTTTGATTGACAGCCCAGACCTGAACCCGGTTCGAACCTGATTTGAGACTAAAATTATTTTTATATTAAAATAAGGTTTTAAAAAAAATTATTTATATTTTCTTCTAAAAAAAAAAAAAAAAAAAAAATTATTTTTAGCCAAGTAGACCCATACCAATTTTTAAGGTTTATAGACTTGAGCCTCAAGCTTATTTACTAAATTGGAGACCAAAGTAAATTTTTACCAAATTATTTAGAATTTGTTTACTGGATTAAGCTCATTTTTAAACCTTAGGCCCAAGGCCCAACTCATAAACCATTAACCCTTAATGGATTCAAAACCCATTAAGCTATTGCTAAAACTTATCATTTATTAGAAATGAATGGAGGGGTTTATTGTGGCTTTCAGTTTTATTGTGCTGAAGAAGCTTTCTTTTTTTTCAACCGAAAAGAAAAACTTTTGGCTTTCCCGACCCGAAACCGTCGGCCCCTTGGCCTTCACCACCGCCGGCGCCATCATGGTGGCCGTTGGCCATCCACCTCCCTCGGTAACCCCTCTTCCAATTTGCTTTATAAACCCCCTTCCTCCATTCTTCATCATCCCATTCTTCACCAACCTTCCTCTTCTAAACCTAGCCGTTCCCCAAGAAAGTCCGGCGACCCTCTCCCGTGGCCGACCCCCTCCGGTCGAGCCCTTCCCGGCGCACCCCTAGGCCGGCCGTCCGCCACTGACCGAGCCCGATCCCCGACCGCGGGCCTTTCCCGGCCGAACCGACCGCCCGGCGACCCCCTGCGCCCGCGTCTGGCTCTGTTCCGCGTTTGTCCGGTGTTTCTCTGACTCCGGCGAGCTTCTGTGCGCAACCCGTTGTCCGATCCAGAGCTTCGGTTCCGTTTTCGCAGCCGTACCCCGGCGAGGCGTGGTTCCGAGTCCGAGGCATCACTTCGGATTCCGTCAGTTTGGGTAAACTCTGGATCTTGTGTTTTTAATTGTCTGTGATGATTTGGTCCAACCGATTCCTTCGGGAATTCGGGATTACGGTTTCGTATCCGTTCCATTTACGGTTTCGGTTTTTCCGGCAGCTTCGGAATTATGTACTGTGGTTTTTCCTTTTTAGGAAAATTGGGTTCTGTGGAATTTTCTGATATTAATTCGGGTTTCCGATATTATTTCGGGTTCTCCGATATTTTTGGGAATTCCGTTTTATTTTCGGGTTCCCGAAATTATTTCGGGATATATATATTCTGTGGTTGTTTTTATATATATAGGGGTATCCCTGGTTTGGGATTGTTTTTGCAGGAAGTCGGAGCGTTCCCAGTTTTTGGGTTGACCAAAAACAGAGGGAATGCTGCCGAAATTTTCGGGAAAATTATAAAATGATTTTAAAATGATTTTCTGTAATAATATTATTTTTGGGCGACGACCTTAATGGTCACTGGGCCCCAGTGAAATGCAAACGCACCGGTTTGTCCGGACGTTGAGGCAGAGTAGCTGAAACATGATGATTGGACCAATATCTGAGACTCATAAATTTATTATTATTTTAATTATTGGTTTATAGGAAGTTTTCAGGACTAACCCAGTTTATTCTTATTTTAATTTGTGTAATGGTTTGTAAGGGCATAAGCCCAGGCCTGTAATAAGTAGGAAGTAACTTTATTTTTATTTTTTATTTTTCTGGGTTGTATGAACGCGTAGGAGTAATTTTAAATATTTATATTTATTAGAAATTCACGATTTTCTCATTTAAGAAAATATATTTTTATATATATAGTTATAAAAGAAATACCAATCTTTTTCCAATAAATTGGTAAATTACGAGTTTTCCGAAATAGAATAGAAATTGGAATTTTTCTTTAAAATATAACGCACTAGAAAAAGCGTGCTTTGATTGTGATGTTGGTATTGGTTAACTCAAGACTAAAATTAACTAGGAAAGACAAATAGAGATTGTAACTAGACAGTTTGAGCTTGCTTCTGAAACAAGTTCCCGGAATGTAGGATTTCAAGGAAGAGCGTGACTGTCCAAACCCTGAAGTACCGACTCTTCAATCCAAGAATTTAAGGCAAGTACATTTTATGTAGATTTTACAATTATTTTCACAATTGTTTCATTGCAAGTTTAAACCACAATTATACACGAACTCCTTCGGGAGCATTGATCGTATTGTTGGGGACTGGGGGAATAGTGTACTGGATATGACCAAATCCAAACTTAGGATAATGAATGTGTTAGCTTACCCCTCTCTCACACGGGGATAAGCCATACCGTATCGCTAGGATACAAATGTACCCAAACCGGTCATATTCTTTACCTATTCATATCACTGTACTGTACTATTTCAAAATTGTTCATTTTCAAACTGTTTAAAAATGCATGTTATAAATTGTCATTTTAATTGTTAAAATTTGCATGAATTGTACTTTGCTCCCTCCTGACTGGAGACAACATTTTAGGTATTACTGAGGATCTGGAGATGATGATCAATAGCTATTATGATCCTGACTTGTACCCGGCGGTACTTCCAGCTGATGATGATGTTGTGGCGTCTCCATAGATGCTACATTAGTTGAGAGTTTAGTTGTTTCTTTATTTTCAGTTTATGAACTTTGTATTGAAAGACAAGTTTTTATTATCGTAAATTAAATGTTGTGGCAACTTTTAAATTCAAGTTTGTTGTTGATATGACCTGCAATATGGATTACAGCTTACTGCCGCCGTCTCATCAACGGCGCAGGCTGGGCATGATCCGATTCGACCCAAGTATTTGGGGACCGGGTCGTGACAAGTGCCTATCCTCAGGTAATTATTCTTAAGAGAATCTCTAGGGTGTGATTGAAATCTAGGTTTTAACCTATATAAATTTCTAATACTTTTAACCTTAACCTACCCCTTTACCCTGTACTTTCCATTCTTTGCAGACCTGCATGGGCCACCAACAAAAAGACGTGTCACGCCCCGCTCCCAGAATACGGCGAGCCGAGTATGTAACAACATCCCCAGGCTACGCGACATACGAATACTCCAGTATCCATATTCGCGATTGTCGCCCGTAGATTATCAGAATGGAAAATACAAGGAATTACTAAGTACATTTCATTGATATAAACTATAATTATTATACATCAACTGTTCCTCAGAGTACATTATATACAAGTTATTTACATCAAAGAGATAAATTACATCTAACTGTCCTCCAAGTGTTGTTGGCCGTTTTTTGAGATTCTCCAGATAGTCTACGCCTCGTCCTTGTTACTATTAGGCAGATGTAGCATTTCTGCAGGAGCGTCGTCTTTCCTAGTGAACAAATACTAGGTCGTTTAGAAACGACAAGCAAGTCCTCGGTCAAAGGAGGAAGTTATGAACATGGAATGATAAGATATACGAAATTCATAATAGGAGTAATTTTGAACAATTAAACTCATACCTTGAGATATTAGTCAAGAGGAAAATAGCTCTTAAAATAATGTCACAAAGGACACAAGCAAACTTTCTAAACCTAAATGCAAATTTAGAGAAACTCTCTGGATCACACACCCACACCTAGCATCTCTACAATAATCCCGTTGGCCCGGGATCAGGCTCGCACAAAACGGGTGGTGCTTAGATTCTCCAGCCGTCTGTACTATCACATATTGATGTGATTAAACCAGGATAGCATCATGAGTTAGTTCCGAATCATCTGGCTCGAATTATGAGCTATAAAAGGAAGTTCGTATGACTTGAACCTTTTCAAGAATATCGAACCCATTCATTAGTAGTCTGAGCTGAAACTCAGGGCATAGATGCCTAATGAATTTAATGCAAATGGGTAATCTGAGCTGAAACTCAGGGCATAGATGCCCCATTGCAAAACACGTGATAGATACAAATGGGTAATCTGAGCTGAAACTCAGGGCATAGATGCCCCATTGCAAAACAAGAAGGTGAGCTAAGCCTCACCCCGGTGAAGATCGCGCGGCCGCACGAACACCGTAACAGGGACTGATCAGTATGAAAAGTGTAAAATCATATTGCAAAGAAGTCAGCCGGGTGTGATCCAGGTTTCTCTCCCAAAACCCCATGCAACCTAATCTAGTCTTTAATTACCATAGGACTATCCCCAAGACGGGAGTCCTAGAAGTCAAGTCGCATCTAAGTTACAATTGGCTTTTCTAAGACTAATATAGTCCAAGAAAGAGTCGGAACAAGGTAGTCCCAAAATATCAATATAATCAATGATTTCCAAGAATCCCTCCGAAGATGTAGATCGGAGTTGGATGGTTTTAGGGACTAGACTTTAATGTCAAAATCCTAAAGGACCCGGTTTTCCACAAAAGAGGCTAACTCTGGAAATTCTTAAAAATTTCGGCAGAGTCTCCTTTGTATTTGCTGACCCGGAAATATTTCCAGAAACAACAAATATAAGGTAAACATATATTGGGTACGCCGACCCCTTCGGTGGAGCAACCCTCAACACCGGAACCACGCAATAATAATTTTGGGTTCGCCGACCCCTTTGGTGGAGCAACCCTCAACACCGGCCACGCAATTAACAAGGTTATGCAAAATAAGAGCTTCCTTACCTTTGCAAGCAAGTAAGCGAGCGTGCAACTATTCTTGGTTTTGCATATACTTTATCTAAACACTAAACCAGTCAAAGACGATATGGGTTATTAGTAATAAAACGAGGCTAAGAAAACTTATTAGTTACTATGCATCACATTTAGCTTATTACGGATATAAGAAAGGCAATTTGAAACTTAAAAAGTTCACACACAACTAACCTAGTAAACCGGTATTCAAAATTATCAACTTTTGACCATGTTTTCATGACAAAAGAACATTTTAAGCATAAATAAAAATTCGGACAGATTTGCATATTATACTAAAAATAGTTGACAATTACTCCTATTACATAATAAATTGACTCATCTATATGCTACTGCAATGGATATATATGAATTAAAAATGGAAAAAGAAATTGGGGGAAAACAGACAAATTCAAAGATGATGATGAAAAGGAAAACATTGTATTATCTAAATAAGACAAAAGTGTTCCGGAATCATAAAGTAAAATGAAATAGAAAATAAAACACAAATAAACACATTGAACTTCTGTATTGCTAGAAATAGAAGCCTTGTATATGTCACTTCTACGCTAGCTTCCTCAGAACCGCTCTAAAGCAAACTGAACACCATAAAAGCAAAGAGTAACAAATATTGGTTGCAAACGAAATTAAGTGCATATCAAACAAGCAAAAATAGAAATCAAAATATTGGTTGCAATGAAATTAATGTGCATATAAAACAAGCAAATATAGAAATCATCTTACAGTGAGATACTTGAGAAAGAAAACAGAAGATGAGAGGGAGTGAGATATTTGAGAAAAATAAAACCGAGGGGACCAAAATTATTATGGAATCATCCCAACTATTAATACACAATGCTATGTATATAGAACAATCACATAATAAAATTTAATATCATAATTACATGTGTTGTGTCCTAGTATTTATACTCTCAATATGCAAATATATATATATTGTCCACATTTTTTTTTATAAAAAAATAACCAATATTAATTTACTGCCAAGAGTATATCAATGTGGAAAATTCAATGAGGAAAGGGGGAGGACTTGCCTTGCTTTTGGGTATGATTCCTATTAGAAGAGTTCTTCCCCAAGCCCCAATTCAAAATCCTAGGGCACAAAATGAAATTTGGTTAAAATTAGAACCCTAGAAATGAATTTGAAATCAAAATGGAGAGGAATTGGGGAACAAGGGGAGAAAAGAAGAAGAAGAAGAAGAAGAAGCAAAAGGGGGGTCGGCCGGTGGCCGACCGGCCGGCGGCGCCGGCGGCGGCGCAGCAGCCGCGCAGCAGTATTAGCAGCAAATGTAGTAGCAGCAGCGACGGCAATAAGTGAGGGGAGGGGTGAAGTGAAGAAGAAGAAGAAGAATAGTGAGGAGGAGGAAAGAACTCACCTGGAAAAGGAAGGAGAAGAGAATGAGTTTCTCTTCCTCTCCTCTCTTCAAATAAAGAATGGTAATGAGAGGAAAAGACCAAAATACCCCAAGAGCCTTGTCATGAGGGGTGAATGCCATTTGGCTTCCTATCATGCATGAATGCCACCTAATCCTTGGGTAGAAAATGCAAAAGAATGAATTTGCATGAGGACCAAGTGAAAATTTTTGATTTACCTACAAAAAATTAATATAGGCAAATTTTAAAAGGCTTGAAATTTAATTAATATTTATATAAATAAATAAAAATAAAATATAGGTTATGACAAGTGTGTGGGTCCCACTAGAGTCAAACTACCCCCGGGTCCCCGTTTCAAGTCGGATTGAGTTGAAATTCGAACCGACTCAAATAACCCCAAAACAATATCATAAATAATAAAATAATATCAAAATAATTCAAAGAGGTCAAATGCAAAAATATTCTTAGGCCAAAAATGATATTAAAATATCATAATCACATGGTTAGGCTCTAGGTCAAACAGTCTCTAGGATTTCACTAGCAAAACGTCAAAATCATAAGTCATTAATTTAAATAATTTTAAAATAATTTAAAATTACCAAAAATTATATCATGAATTAAATATTATTATTAAAATAATTATAAACACAAAATTTCAAAATTATCCTCATTTGGGAAACTGGGTGCTACAGGAGGGACTCGTGAGTACCACGGTCATGAGTACCTATTGAAATGAACTAAGGACTAATAACTAGATTAATACATTAGTCATGAAGAGATTTCCCCAGCTACAGGCAATCCCGTTACCTGGGCGCGCCTGAGATCTGTAGCCTATCGTCGAGTAGGGCACATTTCCAGCACACTGTCATGTGTTGCACCCTTCAAGCTACTTAAGGGTACATGCGTTTCCTGGACGATGTACCTACCTGAATTCAACCCTAATCTTTCGTCCTGGGTAACCTGGATGGTCTGCAGGGCTTGTGGCTGTGGAATAATCTCACTACATTTTGCTAGTAATTAGGTCTGTGATAACCCTAGTTAGTTAAAGTATCAAACCGTAATTCTTGCTTGGCCGTGAATGATTGGATGGAGTTTAACCAGTCTAGTCTTGTCCTGATCCTGCTCCAGATTGCTATATGACTTGAATGCCTGTATTTATTTTACCGATAAATGGTGAGAATTCTAAGTTCTGTTCAGACGAAGGGTTACAACCCCGGTCCTTGTTTGGTTTACGGGTTGTAACCTGGTTATCTGAATAGTTCCATGGTTATCTCGTCGTATATCATCCAGATGTATTTTCTTTATTTCCAGTTCTTACTTTTATTTATACTCTTGTGCTGATTGCTGGTTTTAGTTCCTAAGTGAAGCTTCCTTTGTGGCACTTGCTCTTTCTGGGGTCTGATCCAGCTGGTTTTGTATGGCCAGATTTCGGAGCAGCTCCAGAGGATCTACCGACCTTCCAGCCAGATGGTGACCACTAGACGGAAACCTGGCAACGAGTGGATTTATTTTTGCTCTCCTACTTTATTGTAAAAATATTCTTTTGAGGCGTTTAGCCGACGAGCACCTGTTTAGCTCGATTGTATTTACTTACTGTCTGCCTACGGGCTGTAACATGATTAACAAATCCTAGGGTTGATCATGTATGACTAAACTCTTGCTAGTCCTAACATTTTGTAACGACTAGCTTCATGATCAGCTGAATATGTAATATTTGGGACGCCTTATTATTGTATATTTAATGATCATACATCTTATAACATCTATTTACTTGCTTGTGATTGAGACACTAGGCTTGTTCATGACCATAGGAGACTGTTGGCTTGTAGTAAACCCTCATGTATCTAGACAGCCGTGACCGTATAGCGAGATGGATTCCATTTCATATACGTAGCTGGCTATGTCTGCCCCCGCTCTCCAGTATTCTGGTTCTGGGGCATGATACTATTATACGAGATGGCTTTTGTGTTTGGGAACAATTCTGACTCTTCATTATTACTTATAGAACTGATATCACATTTTAGTCTTATCTTGTTATCTTTAGGACAGCTTACTACGCTTTATCTCAAGCGTAGGCTGGACATGACTCGGCCCGGTCCAACAATTTAGGTAGCAGATCGTGAAAGACCCGGAGATGGATTAGCTACCTTTGGCCCCGACTTTCAGGAGTAATTGGAAGATTAGTCTAGTAGACTTGCTATAGAATTCATGTTTAGAATTTGATTTGTAATAACTTGAGATATTGAGTTTGTATTTGAGTTTGTTTGAGATATTATTATTTAGTAGTTTATATTTGTTGTTGTTGTTTAGTCTTTAGTTATAAACTTCTGTGTTATCTTATCGTGCTTAGACTGTGATTGAGATTTCATTATATCTATACTTGTCCTCCGTTCGGAGTTGAGATTTGACAAGTACATTATATAATGCGTGAGTTGTTGATTAGATAGTGACCTAGAGCAACGTTCTACCGTCGACACTACGGCATAGGCTGGACGTACCCACTTCTCGTGCCCCTACACTGGGTTCGGGTCGTGACAAATTATAAATGTATCTTATAAAACAAAAGTATGTACCAAAAGAACCAAATAAAACAAAATATAAATCAGTTCCATATCAAGAATGTGGAAGGTCTAAAGGTTATAAATGTTCACCTTTCTGGAAGAAGAGACTAAAAAATATCACACCTCCTAATACCCTGAAGATACATCTCCTGAAGTAGCATCTACTGTAGAGAAACTTAATAGTATCTTGAAGCTGTCCCAAGTGATAGGACACACAATACTACTCTCCACAGACGCCCACCAATCACGGACAAGATCATATAACGGTAGCCTCACCTAATCTACCTGCTCCAACTATGATACCTTGGTTGCTGAACCCCCATTACGACTTGATGCTTATTTTCAAAAATGCAGATATAATGAATATATTGAATTTTGAAATTCTTTGCAAGTCCTTTGCTTAGTGGTCTTGTGTGGCCGCACATGTTGCTCTCCCTTGCTTTACGAACCTGTCCCTAAATTGAACCTTTTTTTCTCTATTATTTTTGACAAATTGCTTTTATAAAATAGTTTTTGAACTGATTTTTAAACAAATAAGAAGAAACGACAATGATAAGCAATTCCGATACTGGCTTAGCCAAACGTCAACGACATGGATTCATAACTCTATTTTAGCAATCTGAAATTTTTGTAAGATAGTTACCAAACCAATGGAAACTCATGTAAACATGCATTATAATCAGCTACAATGGTCTTATATGCAAGTTTCAAAAATGGACTAAATTTCAGAAAAGTTTTATGCAATTGACCAAACTTGTGGTGGCTTATATAAAGCTGAAGTAAAATTTAAGGGGCCTATATGGAAAATTTCAGAAACAGTAGTTATTGAGTGATTACTCAAAACTTTCTACTGGTTAACAATTTTGTCTCTACAGCAAAGAAAAACAAAAAACAAAAAAACACAGACACAACAGAAGAAGGAAGAAACTGCCTCCATTCATGTTCTCATGGCGATCCCCAAATTCTCCCTCTCCCCGAAATCCCCAAATCTCCAAACCCTAATTTCACACAGGTTCCTCGCTCACAAATCTCTCGATTTTTCTACTATTTGGATCAAATTTGGAGTGCTGATGCTGATTTGGTGATGGTTTTTTTTTGAATTTTTTTGCAGAGGTTGAGGGGAGGAGGAGGAGGAGGAGGAGGAGATGTCGGTCGACGGAGAGGACAGCCGGTGGATGTGCGGGAGATCGGGGGTGGTGAATCTGCAGAGAGTGAGCTCTATAGTGAGGGAGATTCGGGAGCCATGTCGTCATCACTCTCCATCCAAGGTTTTTTCTTCTTCTTCTTCTTCTTCAATTAGATCCCTTTTTTTTTTTCTTCTATTTATTATATGTATTTGCTAGTGGATTGAAAACTGGGGTTCTTGGTGTGGTATGGATGTAAATATGATATTAAGCAGTAAATTTGTATTAGCATGAAATGTTCAAAGAGTAGTTGGTTGTGGTGCAAACTGGCTATGTATGAGATTGAACAATAAACTGGTTAGAACCCTAGCACACCATATTTTACAAGAGAAAGAAGTAGACTTTTTTTTTTTGCGGAATAGAGATCCATGCGGAACGGTACGGTTATGCGGAAGACACAACAGGGATACTCCCAAATGCACTACACTCCACTCGTCAGAATCAATGTCGTGTTTATGTCGCTGTGTAAGTACTTTATGTCGTGTCCGCAATGTAGTCAAAGGCGCAAGGCGCAATGAACACGCCCGAGCAAAGCGAGACGCAAGAAAAAATAATGCAAAAAATAAAACCAAATAACATATTAAAACCAATAAAAACATGTTAAAACATAATCAAGTGAACTAGCAGAGCAACAATAGCAATAACAGTCAACAAAACTAACAAGAGTTTGTACTTTTTATACTTCCTATCACGTTTTTAATAAATTTTAGTTTTTTAGTTCAACTGTAACCAACTTCGGCAACCATGAAAATGACTACCTCCCTCCTACCACTTATATAAGGTAAGGATCATCTCCCTGCCTCAAAGTTATATATATATATGTGTGTGTGTGTGTGTGTGTGTGTGTGTGTGTGAAAGGAACAAAAAGAAAAAAGAAAAGAAAAAACAAAACATAAGGTGCGCCTCTCCTTGGTCGGCTTTGGTGCGTCCGGAGAAAAGCTCATCGATTAATGAGGTGCGAGGTGCAATTGCTGCGTTTCTGCGAGGCACGCCTTAGGCGTGCCTTTGACTACCACGCATGTCTGTGCAACATAGTTTCTGGAAGGTTCACCGGTTTTATCATGCTTCATATTGAAATTCTACTTACCAAATCCATACATCGGCTATATGTTCATGACTATACATTATACTACATACCCATAAATGTTCCAAAATAAAATATATATTAGCAATTATGAAAATATTAAGAAGAAAATTAGAAGCCATGGCTCTCGATAAACCCATCAACGTAGCATATGATGTAAAGCAAATAGGATAGTAAATTTGATGTAAATACTAAATAGGATACATCTGCTCCTCACGTCAAATCATGATCGGATTTGGGCTTCAACGCAAAGGGCATTATCATCATGTAGCATGATGTAGCTTAAAATACATTAAGCTTGCCTTGATTTATCCTGCAATTGCATGGATATAATGTTCTTTAAAGGATGATGATGTTGCATGATGTAAAGGTTAAAGTATACTAAGAATTGTTTCAGTTTTTTTTTTTTGGGAAATTAATGGGAATTTAGTATGTAATTGTTAACTTATGCTTGAAGGTTAGGTTATTTCTAGAAAATGTTGATTCCTGTCTGTCTGACAACTATATCATGTTTCTACAATTGTTTGAAAATATCTGATTGTACTTGACAAAATATTTGATTATATCAATTACCTCATAGTCTAGACTCTTTATGGTCTAGTAGGGGAACTTGGAATCTACTCCTTGATTTTTTTGAGCTTAAACTGTATATTCCAAAGGTAGTTCTACCTACCTGCCAACTCTCCACCTAAGTTTTATGACATGGCCTCTCATGCTCATAGCTACTTTGGCTAGGAATTCGACACCGATATAGAGGGTTGATGTCACGTCGGTAGTCAGTCATAACTCATAAGAGCTCAATCTTTTATGGATCTTTTATATGCTCTTTAGTCGACTCCATTCCGATGAGAGAAGGCTTAGGTAATGTTGATTACGACTCAAAAGAAAATATTAGTAACATATATACTGACTGCCCCTCGCTTGGTGCTATGGTGAGGCTTGACACATGCATCCTGGATGATGCAGGTTTGATTAGAGTAAACAACCTCTCCATATAATAAGGGTAAGGCTGTGTACACCTCGACCCTCCTTAGACCATGTATTAGCATGAGCCTTGTGGCACATGACGCCCTTTTTTAGTAACAGACATGGTGCAAGACAAGTGTAGTAAGAATAATCTGAATATTTCTCAGATTTATTTTCTTCTCATAAATAACCATTCTCATCATGTTAAGCTTGAAAAGGAGTTAGAATATTACAGATTATGATTTTAAAGGATTTGGCTTGTATATTTTGTTTTAGTAAGAGATAGGACACCATCTCTCTTCTGGAAGAGGAACTAGTAAATGATCATTTAGTCCACTAGGGCTCCAAAATCCGCACCATCGAAAGTAGTCTTGTAACTGTTAATAGAATATTTCATATTTGCTTACATGAGTGGTATATATCATAATTACCTATAATGTGAATTGTTTAAGAGAATTTATGCTAGCCCTTTAAGATGATCAAAATCATCAAATTAGGCCCTAAGACCTAAATCGGTCCCACACTTTAGTCCTAAACATGGCAATCTGTTTGACATTTTTTTTATGGAAGTGGGACTTCTCTTTTAGCGGTTGAAATCTTGTGCAATGTTCCTTTAAAGATACTTGACATAATTTGTAATAGAAAACTATTTAGGTTTGCCAAGTGATTTAAATTGTCTTGTGAGAGGATGTCGAAAGTGTATTTTCATATACGGTAGGTGTCTGAACAGTATTCTTTTGTAAGTCACAGACTGTAGGTATAGCAGGATTGAAGAGGTCAACAAAACTTCCAAGAACTAGGTAAAACATGATTGACTAGATTTGACCTATCACGAACTGACATGTTCCATGTTACAGTCATTTTGAAATCTTCGTCGTTTCATTCCATCAACTTTGTACGTGTCAGTTAAACATTGAACTAAGCAAATTGTTTAACCAGCTGAGCATAGGATGAGAAATCATGATCCCAGGGTTGCCCCTTCATAGCATTAATCAACTAGCAAGAGTAACCCCACCCAGAATGCTGGGGCTATGTGTCAAATTTTTATGAACTGTTATATTATTTGGTTGATTTAAATTTATATTAAAATTTAGTATCACATTCTGATAGCTAACTCGTCAACGTCATCAAAATAGATTGAAATCTTGATGATATTAATAGTTTCCTAGCCTTCATGAGGCCCTGAAAGCATGGTTCACAATATTAGTGAATTGGTTTAGGATCCTTCTTACAAGTACCATCACCAGAGGGCCTCGACTTTTAGAGTTCTTTATCTCGGGAAAAAAGAAGAAAAGAAAGAAGAGAGTTAATAAAAACTTGAAATATTCTATATGTTTAGGCATATTTTTATGCATTATCTGTTTTTCCAGTTAGTTTTTAATTGAATAATATCCAACATTGTTGATTTACCGGCAATAGATAGTGTTGTTTATTTACTTTTTGATTAAGTACTCCCACAATATAGTTTGGAATATAACGATATTAGATATTAAGATGGACGAACTATGGTGAGTTTATAGATATACAACTTGACAAATGATAATGGTTATAGTGTGTCGACAAGGAATCTTACTGGCACATTGCGACATATCAATCTTCGTCATAACTATCATTGTGCCACATCTTTTTTTCTTGTACTCTTTCACTCTTAATTTTTCCTTTGACCGGGAAATAGACCCCTAATGTCAGTATAGGCCACTATCGGTGGGGTTTAGTATTGGATCGGGACAAACAAAAGCCGATACAAAAGGTCAAATAATTTCCTAGTTATTCAATGATTGACGAGTATTATCCGCATAACTGAAGTTACATGGCCCATATAAGTACTTTCAATATTGGGCGACGAAAAATATTTGTAAAATAGGAACACCTCTCTCTGTATATATCTATGTCTCTATACTTTCAAGCCTCATATATTTTTTTCGTGACTTACCAATTTTCTGATTTTTCTTCCGATTTCTCCTCTCGCATTGGTAACCTCCTCTAATTGGAATCCCTCTACAACCCTTCCGTCTGTGTCCAATTTTAGCTTTCCTCCCACTACACTCTCCGATTCAGGTTTAAGAGGGTGAATTGACAGGAGTCGTCCTCTTCAACTCCGTCTTGTTTCCACACTTCTTTATTATTGACCGTGTAGGTTTTATGGCAGGTCCTCTCATTCTCATAGCTACTTGACTAGCAATTTGGAATCAACATAGAGAGTTGACAAGCAATAATAAAAACTGTGTCAGTTCTTTTATGGAGCATCCTTATGCTCCATAGATGATCCCATTCTGATGGGAGAAGGCTTGGATGAATATGATGATGATCATATCATCGTTGTGTCGAATACACAAGGAAATGAACACAAGGACACTCCATAATACACTAGGACACACCAAATTGTATCATTTCTGCTTTTGCTCTCTCTGTCGTTCATATCATTTTGTACAATATATGTATTGTATAACATAGATGAAAAGGAAGGAGAATGATATGGTTGAAGGCTTCATACCTTTCTTCAAGTCTTCACATGTTTTTTTATGCTTAGCACTCGATAAGTATTTAACATTCAACCTTGAATCTCACAAGCAACCATGGAGAACTCTCACAATTTTATTGATTAATTGTTCTCCCATGTCTACAAAGAGAGGTGTAGGGGCTTTATATAGCCTTCAACTGAAAAGTAAATACCACATAATATTCTCAAATGGTTTTCATAAATTATGACTCTTACTTGGATTCAATACCTCTTAGTTGCACATAAAGAAGCCAAGAAATTAGGAAATTTTACTTGAAGAAGCAAGAAAAAAATGACTTAAAACAAACTCAAGTGTAATATAAATCAAACCCTGTGAAGCAAAGCAGAAAGAAACCATACTAAACTTTCTTCAATCTAGACCCAACCTTGAAAAACTATTAAATACATCCATCATGTTAACCCAGATTCTTGTTTCAAGAGCCATCATCATTAGCAGATCTTCTAGCAAAGACCCTATAGGCCATTCTTGGGTTAGTCGGATGGTGTACTGGAATGTAATCTTAGCCCCCGATTGTTGACTTCCACTGGACTAAGATCAGAACTATATTATTTCTTTTAGTTCCTGACACACTTTGATCACTTTCCTAATATTTATTATCCACAATGTCATCACCTCAGTCACCTGAGTCTCTGTAGAGGTTGTGCAACCATCTATTTTCAGTTTTTTCTCGACTGGGAAAATACCTGCCCAAAATACGACAGAATTTATGATGTTGTCTAAGGACATGATGAACACTTGAGATACCCTTAGGTTTCTTTCAAACTACACCATCCAACAAAGTACCATCAGATAATGATTAATGAAATAAAATAGTTAGGCATAGGCCTACCTTCAAGGCAGATTCTGCTCTGAAGATATCTGCATTAAGTAAATGCATTGGGTACTACCCTAAGTGATAAATGGACGCCTGCAACCATAATGTCCTTTGATTCAAGTGTATATTCTATGTATCTTAAATTCAAAATACTCATGAAGTACTTAATATGTTATTATTTCATCTAAATTTTCTTTCTATTATGCTTTGCAGGGGAGCAAAATGCTGAAGCCTGAAAAGTGGCAAACTATCTTTGATAGGGATGGCAAGATCTTAGGTTTTCAGAAAGTACTTAAACTAATTATCTTAGGCGTAAGTTTTTGTCAGTTCTGGATTTGATTTTGGACTAACATCTTCAGTTTTTGGCTCAATAACTTATGATATTGCAAGCTTACTAAAATTTTCTTTATGTAATTTACATACTACTCAATCTAGTTAAACTTTGTTCTTGCCTCTGACTTATGCATGCCCGACTGCATATTCAAATTACAAATAAAGTTACAATATTTGACTGCCAAGTGCCTTATGAACGAACGTGCATAAAATTATACAGTTATTTAACTTTATTAGCAAACATATCAAGTAGCTGATGACTGCTCTGTGGCTCGCTAGGAACATATTTTGCTCTTAATATTCAAACTTTGTTATGACCCTGTATATAATTATATTATCCAAATAGGGCATCAGAAATTGCTTTCTAGGTTCTTGTATTGTTTTTCTCGTATTATGTCTTGTATTTTGAAGTAGTAGTCTCTGTATGCTTGTCCAATGAAGTAGACAACTAAAAAGTCGCACATCTAAGTCCAATGGGGAAGATAGGAGTTCCATCCAAATCCAATGTTCGACTCCAGCGCGCCACCACCTCGTCGTTGTCATCGTCATCAGTATGCACTTTTCTTTCTCTATGCCCCTTTCGGGAATTAGACCAACCCTTCTTGAAAGGAGAGAGTCATTTACCGGGCCTCTTTTTGCTCCTCTCCTTATTAGTCGAGCTGTAACAACCATAGCACTGTCCTTCCCCATGGGGCTGGCCTTGACAGCAAGTACCTTGTTGGATTAGCCCCCACAACTAATTTTTTCTTGTGCGCCAACATATAATTTCTTCACTTTTGGGCCCCTATTTGTTACGTTCAAGCTTTTAAGCCATTAGTTATTTATCTTTTTGAAGTCATAATTGCATATAAAAGCTCTTTTTCATTCTCAAGGACATGCAAAGAGGGTAGCCAAGATAACAAAGTAGATCTCGCTCAAAGGTGCCTATTCTTAAGGCTAGGAAAAAATTGCATTGGTATAATAGACGATTTATAGCTTTATCGAGGCTATATCGACTTATGTCAAGGTTGAATGACGAGAAATATAGTAGGAAGTCAAACTGATAAACCATCTTTTAGCTTTTTTTTATGTGAAACTTTGTTATGTTTGCTTTTGTCAACCGAAATTGTGCATAGCGCCAACAAACGGATAGCTGATATAGGAGAGAGAGCACGGATCCCTATTTGAATCGTCGCAAGTGGAGCCGTTTGTTTCTACTGTCGTACTACTAAAAGAAAACGAGTGCCAAACATTACTATAATAAGGGGAATTAGCGACGCATAAATGTGTCGCTATTGTCCAACATACTCATCCTACATTATGCAACTTGTTGATTCCTTCGACATGTACGACAACAACTTGTTGCGTCACCGGCTCATGGAGTCTAACATACTCATCCTACATTATGCGTATCTCTCGATAAGCTTACTTATTAATATCTACTCGTCGTGCATGTAATTACTAATATCTAAGTAACCTAACGGCTACATGAATCTATTTGGATATTTTCCAAGTCATATTAAAATTAACAAAATATGAATACTTTGAGTGTGCAATACTTACATAGCTATAGGACGCCCTATCGTCGTTGAGCTTTCCGTCCTTCCAATGGGTGGCCAGGAAGACGGTCACCATAGTAGCATTATCGTCCCTCTGTACTTGAAAATAAAAAATATTATTTTTTACTAAAGGCAAACATAGTTATCCTATATTGAATAAATTAATATATCCTAAATTAAACACGTACCATGCGATGGAAATGCTCCGTCATCGGAATCGAGCCGCCACACCACTTGCCGGCCTTCTTCCTAGCCGCCTTCGTTTTTTTCGATCTTTCCTTTTACTTCTCGTCATTAAATCTAGTTCTCATCTCAGTCCATTGCTCAGGCATGATCAATCCTTGGAATAAAATGTCACAAATCTAATTTTTGATGCTAATGACAAGCTCTTTATATGAGGTTCACTGACAATAATCGACGTGAATTCCTTTGAGTACAGATGGTATGTCACAATAACTTCTTTATGATATTTGATATTGTGACATCTCACACACGGACACTTGATTTTGGTGTCGTCCATGTACCGGGGAAACGCTTTGGCGAATTGGAGGAATGCATCTACCCGTTGCATGAATTCTTCCCTCACATTGCACGTCCTTATGACGACGGTTGTACACGAACGATGCCGCAAGTAGTAATTCGTATTCATTTTTAGATACTTCTGCAAAGATGGATACACATTGTTCAGTACGGACAACAGATAAAATATCCATAAAAGTATAGTTATTCAAGTATCAACTACGTATCTGTATTGATTGATATTATTCTTCTAATATACAGATAAATCAGTATATATAGTTGATTCGGTATCCGTATCAATCATTAAATCTCCTACATTTTATACCCATGCATTGGGTGACTCAGAATAATAATCAAATTTTCGTTCTTTCTTGCTTACATTACCTAGGAGGGCATCCATATAGCTAGTCCAGACTGCTAATTTTAGTGTTGCTTGGAGTATTCGCAACTATTAAAACAAAATATTGATGACCTCTTGCAAGTTTCTCATCTTTCCATCTTTTACCTTGCTCTTCCTCTTGCAAGTTATTAATCCACTTTGAAATTATAATACAAACGCTACAATTCACTAATTTCCAATAAAAAGTCCAATGTAGCAAAGTATTTTCAATTGTTCGAAGTTGAAAAAGTGTGCCCATTATTCCTTTGTAACAAAGCATAATCCCCATTCTCCATCTCTTTTTTCCCAATAAAAAGGTTTAGCAGCAGTGCACCAATAAATCTCTAATGGACATATCCAAACCAGTTTGCACATGATTTTCCTCTTTACGTCAATTGAAGCTACCTCCAGTATTCTTGAATGCCTTCAGATTTTTTATATCTTTACTAATGTTGTTGCTAATCCATCCTCATTTTCAGGATAAACATCACTATCGCTAGATCTTGTATGTCTTATGCAATATTTCCTTCAACTTGATCGCCTCATAATTGGTCATGTACATGTCTTCCGAAGCTTCTTTTCAACTTGGTATCATGTGTCGCTAGTTTTGTAGATGTCTTGTACACTCTCAAAAAGGACTTAATATCCTGCTTTCTCTATGGATCCTCGATATTGCTTTAATGATTACCAACCGTCTACTTAATGGATAAAATCAATGTTACTTTCCATCACAACTAATATGCTAACCCTTCAATTCTTCCGTCTTACCAAATACTATAGTTTTCACACTCATCCTACAAATTTTGGATTATGAATCCTAATTTATTAACCTCACTACCGTAGAAATTCTTCTCATCAACGCTACCGTAGAAATTCTTCTCATCAACTAAAAATACAATACAATAAGCAAGCAACAAACTTAGACGATATATTGGCTTGATGATCTTAGTAGATTCAACCATGGTTTAGGAGGCAAGGATTCAATGCCAATTTGTGCAAGCATATGCTTTTAAGGAATGAATCCTCTCGAACTAGCATAAAATGTAAATCATACAGAGTATCCTTAATTATAGCTAACCACAGAGCACCCATGTCCGTGTGACCATGACTTCATTGAAATTTCTATTCTCCATCTCTTTTTCCCTACACACAAAGTACCAGTGTCCATGTGACCATGACTTAGTGTCCGTGTGACCATGACCTCGTGTTCGTGTGGCCATGAATTGATTGAAATTTCCATTCTCCATCTCTTTTTTTCCTACACACAAAGCATTAGCGTTCGTGTGACTATGACTTGTGTCCAGAGTTGGGGATGCTGGAGGTTGGGACTAGGTACCTGCGTCGCGGTGGGGGCTGCCGGAGTTGGGGACGCGGGCGCCGTTCGTGGTTGAAAAGCGCGGTGGGGGCATCGTTCGTGCGTGGTGGGGGTTCGCCAAAGGTCGGAGAGCCGTAGGGACGCAGTAGGGGTAGGGCTGGCAGAGGGGGGAGTTTTCAAATTTTTTTGGGGGGGTCTCAAATTTTTTTTTTTGTTAGGGGGGAGGGGTTCGAAAAGTTGAGAGAGACAAAAGGAACAGGAAAGTAAGCTTTTCAGCTGTTGATATTAATTATTTAGCGACACAATAGGGTAACGTCGCTACCAATATTGTATTAATTTTAAAGACGTCGTTGACGTTGCTGAATTAGCGACGTCTATCGATACCTAGCAACATAGGTGTTCATATTAGCTCAAAGTAGTTGTTTTACTTCTCAATTCGTTGCAAAAAGCAACATACCTTTTTGGAGTCGCTAAATATATAGCAAATAGCGTTGTCCTTTTGTAGAGTTGCTATCAACGTGGCTATTTTGACTTATTTTGGTAGTGAAAGGTGAACAACATTCTGTCGTTCAACGACATTCTATCGTTCAACGACATGTGCATGAGGCTAAGCATTCTACCTGACGTCTCGGCCTGGGAGCCTCGTTCGCCTTTACTAAAGTCTTTTTATTATTAAGTAGCTAATCTCTTAGATTCATAGTCTCTCTCTCTCTCTGTACATCTATTTTAGCATCTAACCCTTATTTACTCTCGTCAACCAACACAATATTATCAACAAACATGTAGAATGGAATAAAATAGATGATTTCTTTATTGAAGAGAGACTACATATATATAGGAGAGGCTAGCCTCCTCTCCTATTACTCTAAGCAATGTGGGACTAAAGCCCAATAACTAATAACTCTAATATAACACTTAACACCCTCCTTTAAGCTGGAGCATAGATGTCAATCATGCCCAGCTTGTTACATAAAAATTGAACCCGGGGACCCAGAAGAGGCTTTGTGAAGATATCAGTTATCTGGTCGCCGGTCCGCACATGTTGAAACTTTATCACTCCTTTTGTATATTCATCACGAACAAAATGAATGTCAATTTCAATATGCTTCGTCCGTTCATGAAATACTGGATTGGTGGTAATGTGAATAGCAGATTGGTTATCACACCATAGGTCTGCCACTTGAGATCCTGCGTCTTCTTCCAGTTCTTGTAGGAGATGCTTCATATATAATATCTCTGACGTGCCATGAGCAATAGCTCGATATTCTGCTTCCGAGCTTGAGCGTGCTATCACACTTTGTTTCTTGCTTTTCCATGATACTAGATTTCCGCCAACAAATACTGAGTAGCCAGATGTAGACCGTCTATCTGTCAAACTTGCCCCCAGTCAGCATCAGTAAAACACTCAATGCGAGTGTGTCCATTATTCTTCATTCGAATTCTTTTTCCTGGATTCTTTACTAGATAACACAAAATTCTGAGAACTGCCTGCCAGTGTGGAACTCTTGGAGAAGCCATGAATCTACTTGCGACGCTTACTGCAAAAGAAATATCCGGACGCGTCATGACTGCCAAGTAGTTGATTTTTCCAACCACTCGACGATACTGATCTGGATTGGTCATCAGGACTCCTTCGTCTGGAAGTAATTTTGCCCCTGGATCCATAGGTGAGTTTGCTCCCTTTGCTTGTATCATGCCTGCATCATTTAGTATATCTAGTACATATTTTCTTTGAGCCATTACAATGTCTCGCTTACCCCGTGTGACTTCAATGCCCAAAAAATAGTTCAAGGATCCCATATCCTTGGTTTAAAATTGTTCTCCAAGAAACTTTTTGAGACTTGCAATACCTTGGCTGTCATCTCCCGTGATTACAATATCATCAACGTAGACACCAAGAAGTATTCTTCCAGCAGATGTGTGTCGATAGAAGATTGAATGGTCCTTCGACTGACACATTCCAAATTGAGTAACCACCCTGTGTAAATCTACCAAACCATGCACGAGGTGATTGTTTCAGGCCATAGAGGGCCTTCCTTAGACGACACACCTTACCCTCCCTTGCAACGAACCCGGGAGGTTGCATCACATATACTTCTTCATCAAGATCCCCGTGGAGGAAAGCATTCTTTATATCGAGTTGAAGTAAAGGCCAGTCATAGCGAATGGCCAAGGCCATGAGGACACGAACGGACGTCATTTTGGCCACAGGAGAAAAAGTTTCGAAGTAATCCTCACCATAGGTTTGAGAGTAACCTTTGGCCACCATACGAGCTTTCAATCGGTCAAGAGTGTCATCCGGTTTCACCTTAATCGTGAACACCCATTTGCAGCCGACTGCCTGTTTACCATGAGGTAGATCGACTAAGTCCCAGGTATGATTCTCCTGGAGAGCCTTCATCTCCTCGTGCATAGCAGCACGCTAACCAGGATGTCGGAGACCCTCTTCAGCGGTCTTGGGGATCTGAATCCCATCAATAGTAGCTACCAGAGACTGAGTGTGACTGGTAAGTCCTTTGTAGTTGTTAACATACAAGGGATGATCTCGACATGCACGACGAGGACGTTCTGGAGGCTGAATTGGTGGAGCTGCTGGCGGAATTGGTGGAGCTGTTGGAGGGACAGATGGAGGCAGCTCACTGGAGCCGGAGCTGCTCGTGGAACCAGAGGAGGAAGATTCTGTGGTTGATGTCGTTAATGGCTGAATCGGTGTATGTGGACCATCATCCTGGGAGACTGGCTCGGTAAGGGAGGGCACCCGTATGGGGGGTTGTTGTGTTTGAGGAGGAAACAACAAAAAATCTTCTTCGGGATAGATCAGGGGAGCCGGACCTGTTGATTGGGGGAACGGAGGAAATTTTGTTTCAACAAAGGTAACATACCGAGTGAAAAAATATCGCTTTAAGACAGGAGAGAAACACCGATACCCTTTCTGATCTTTAGGATACCCAAGAAAAATACATTGTATAGCCTTAGGATCTAATTTAGAAAGGGTTGGTCGGGTATCCCGAACATAGTATAAGCAACCAAAGATGCGGGGAGGCAGAGGAAACGGTTCTCTTCCATGAAAGAGCCTAGAGAAGGGAGTGCTACCATTGAGAACTGACGACGACATGCGATTAATAAGATAACAAGCTGTAAGGACCGCATCCGACCAAAATCTCTTGGAAGTACGTGCTTGAAACATAAGAGCACGTGTTGTTTCCAATAAATGATGATTCTTGCGTTCGGCTACACCATTTTGTTGTGGTGTGTACGCACAAGAGGTTTGGTGGATGATGCCGTTGCTGGCCAGATGTTTATCAAGGTCACGAGATAAATACTCACGACCATTGTCACTCCGAAAGGTTTTGATTGGAAGAACAAATTGTGTAGTTATCTCGGCATGAAAGTTACACCAGATGTTAAATAATTCAGCGCGACTTTTCATTAAATAAATAAAAGTGACACGTGAGTAATCATCGACAAACGTGACAAAGTACTTAAAATCCATTACAGATTTAGTCGGACAAGGTCCCCATATATCAGAATGCACCAACTCAAAAGGAGCGGTTGCAAGATTATTTAGACTCACCGGATAAGAAATCCGATGATGCTTAGCTAAACTACATGGCTCACAATGAAAAGAAGAGGAAATAGCTAAAGATGGGTACATTTTCTGGAGAACTGGAGACGACGGATGACCTAACCGACAATGTAACTCGACCGGATCAAGTTTCATGCTTGCACACACAATAGAAGGAGTTGCGTCAAACAGGTACAAGTCTCCAGCCACATGCCCCTTACCAATAGTCTTTCCAGTTGTCAGGTCCTGAAAAACACAATTATCAGGAAAAAAAGGTTACCGAGCAATGAAGTTCACGAATAAGTTGACTGATAGAAACTAAATTGAAAGGGTTCCCAGAAGTAAGTAGAACAGAGGTAAGTGACAGTCCGGGAGAAAGAGTGGCACTTCCACGGCCGCGGACTGCCAGAGAATTGCCATTGGCAACAGTAATGCCAGAAGCACGACGAACAGGTACATAATCATGTATCATACCTGCGTCACCAGTCATGTGTGAGGATGCACCAGAGTCAATTACCCACTGCTTGGGTTTTACTATGCATGCTGCGGAATATCCGACTGTGGAACCAGATGTTGATGCTTCATCACGACGTTGAACCTGGAACTCAAGAAATTTTGCGTAAGAATCGTCGCTCATCTGAACCGAACGAACGTTATTATCACTAGCATCCGAAGTAATATTGGCAACAGGAGCTCTAGGGCACTGCTACTGGAAATGTCCCTGTTGGCCACAGTGGAAGCATGTTCGTAGTCGTCCCCCATTACGACCACCATTGCCGCGTCTGCCATCGCGACCATAAGTCTGACCACCTCGTCGTCCACCACGTCCACCACGAACGCCAGGACGAGCAGCTCTACCAAGGGCAGATCGATCAGCAGGAGCATCTCCCGGAGTGGTCTCAACTACCTTTGCGGCCCGAAGAACACGGAAGTGGGCCTCCATCAAAGATGGAACATCAGATCCAGCAATGATCTGGGATCGAGCCGAGTCCGCATCAGGACGGAGAGATGCAAGATATGCCATAACATGAAGCTGCTCGCGTTGAGCCCGAACTTCATTGATATCCGACGTCAGAGGAAGAACACGATCAATTTCATCCACCATAGCCTTGAAGGATCGGAAGTGGTCCTTATGAGACTTGTCTCCTTGAGTTGCTCGGTAAACGCCAACAAACGAGTCGTATATGCGAGACAAGTCGCATTTTCCATCAAACGTTGTTGCTAGGACCTCCCATAGCTCCTTGACCGTGTCCGTGTTTTGAACCATGTCCTCGACGGACGATTCCATGAAGTTCATCAACTGTGTAAACAGTCGACTATCATTCGTCTCCCACTGTTAAAATGTGGGATCAGTCGTTGCCGGAGGGCTGTCAGTCAAATGTTTAGATAGCCGCATCCCACGAAGTATTTTCTCAACTTTCTTCCACCATGTTGAGTAACCATCTGGACCGTCCAATCGACGGTCGACAAGTCGAGTCGAAGAGATCGTCGTGCCAGTGCTCGTCGTGTTGCTGACACCGTTACTATCATCTGCCTTCGAATCTGTCATCTGAAATGGAAGCAACCGTCGCGACTTCTTTCCAACCCCAAAAATCACACCAACTTTACGAATGTGCTATAAACGTGGTCAACACCGGCGCGCACATATAAAGTGAACACGTCAGGACACAGGAGAAAACACGATCATTCTCTGTGTAGATTTGGATGTGAAGATTAGGGTAGGAAAAGCATTTGTTAATTCCAAACGGCTTAATCTAGGAATGAAGCATTTGACCATTGATTTTTTTTCTTTTTTTTTGTTTTTTTTTAAAACTAGGGTTTGGAGGGTGTGTGGTGGCTGATGGAAAATGTTAGGGTTTTGAGCCATCATGGGTGGTCCGGGTGTCTGCACAGCAGATCCGGGGTGTGGGGGAGCCGGGTGTCTGCACAGCAGATTCGGGAAGGGGGAGGGAACCGGGGGTCTGCACAGCAGATCCGGACAGGGGGGCTGGATCGGGGGGGGGGGGGGGCGCTGGACAACAAGGGGGGGATCGGCGAAGGGGGCAGAGGGGGGGGGGGTTCAGCGAAGGGGGGAGAATTTTTGTTGTGGAATTTTTTTTTTCTTCCTTTTATGGCTCTGATACCATGTAGAATGGAATAAAATAGATAATTTCTTTATTGAAGAGAGACTACATATATATAGGAGAGGCTAGCCTCCTCTCCTATTACTCTAAGCAATGTGGGACTAAAGCCCAATAACTAATAACTCTAATATAACACTTAACAAAACATTATACACTATGGAACCTCCTCCTGGATATGTCTAGTAATTTTACCTCTAACTATCGTAAAAAGGTAAGGACTCTACGTTGAACCTTGTTGTAAGCCAATGATAATAAAGAACTACCATCTCCTCCAATAGTTCACACGGTCGTCCTAACTCTAATAAATATCCTTAATAGTTTCAATATAACTACTAGAAACTTGTTTCTTTTTCAAAGTCCACCACATTCTCTCCCTAGGAACATGGTCACAAGCTTTCTCTAAGTCAATAAAAACAATAAGTAAATTTATATTTTTCTCTAAAGCTTTCCATTAATCTTTTTAGTGAGTAAATGTTTTCTGTAGGAGATCTTTTGTGTATAAAACCAAATCGATTCTTTGAAATTCTACTCTCTTTTCTTAATTTTTGCTTAATTATTCCAAGATTTATGCTATGACTCATAAGCTTAATTTCTCAATAGTTATTACAACTTTGAATCTCTCTCTTCTTCTTCTTGTAAATTGGTACTATATTACTGCTTCTAGATACTAATAAGAATTTTTTTTTACAAAAAGTGGAAAAAATACTTACATACTTCTCTATATATAGGAAGGAAAAGTATATTTGGCCCGCCCCAGGGGTGACCGAGCTGGCCCGTACCGATGTGGCAGCCAAGCACTGCCCCCTGCTAGCTTGGGCCTACCTCCGACTAGGGAGCCAATGGCTGGCCGCCACATGGCCGCGGGCCAGCGTGGTCATGCCCAAAGGGCGGGCAACGTAGCAGCGGTCATATAGGAAGTGTAAACCATGGACAATTATCAACAACAACATAACCTTCATCCTAAATTTTTGGGATTGGTTGTTCGAATCCTTTCTTCGATTCAATTCTGCCAAGAGCCATGTGCTCTGTAACACTAACAAAAATTATATCATTTAAACTTCATTCCATGTTCGTTTAGGCCTACTCTAGTCCTGAAGGCTCCTTTAACTAGTGTCTTATCACTCTTCCTTATCAGTGCATCTATTGGTATGCTTTGTACATGTCCAAAATCATCTAAGATGATTTTCTTTAATCTTGTCCTCATTTCACACCACCTCTAACCACCTCTAACGTACCATGAATACGCTCATTTTTATCCTTATCTTTTAATCTATTGCTGCTCATGCACGGTAATTTTCTTGTTTTGTTGTTTCTTGATTGTCCAAATCTTTGATATGTAAAACATGGTTGATTTTATTATTGTCTTATAGAAATTTTCTTTTAACTTCAAATGCATCTTCTTATCACAAAGTATTACAGAAGCACTCTCCATTTTAACTTGCATCCTTCTTAATCTCTCGATTATTGTAACTGATTGTTGCTAAATACCAAAAACTCTTACTTCTAGGTATTTTTGCCCACCTGTATGTACTCCACCCTATTTTCTTTTTTACCTTTTGGTTGAAGTTATAATTCATATACTATTTTTTTCTATTGTCCTACTAATTTTAGCATCTAAGGCTTCTATACTATTATCGACCAATACAACATCGTTAACAAACATCATACACCAGGGAACCACTTCTTGGATATGCCTAGTAATTCATCCATAACAGTGCAAAATGGTAAGGACTTAATGTTATCCTTGATATAAGCCAACGGTAATAGAAAATTGTGTACAATCTCCTCCAATGGTTCATATTATCATTGTAACTTCGTTATCGTATCATTGATAGTTTCAATATAGCTACAATGAGTTATTATCACATGAACAAAAAAAAGGGAAAATGGATATGATGTCTCTCTTTATTCTCAAATAGGAAGTAATCATAAAAAACTAAAGAAACACAAACATGAAAAAAGACAAAATAGACAGACTCAGTGAGTGTCAAAAAGGGGGAAAAAAGGAAAACAGAAAATATGCTGATTGAAATCAGAGATGGGAGGAACCGGAACTTGCTGATTGAAATCATGGGATATGAGGACTTCTTAGAAGGATGGAATTGACTGGAGCAATAGAAAAAGACTAAAGGGTTTGTGGAAATGCACTCACATTAGCTGATACTTTGACCCTCGTCATGCAATATACATTATGAAATTAATACATCTTTTTTTCATTCACATATTGTATCATATTGACTGTTTTTGACTACATATTTGATCATCTGTACAAATGAAATCATTTTCTTGGAACACTTTAAACTATATCTTTAGACACTCATGTTGCTTCAAAGCGGTAAGTTCAACTTAAAGATAAATGTATTTGGGTATCTTTCATTTTTGTGTAAGCAGGGTGTGGACCCTTCTATAAGGGCTGAAGTGTGGGAATTTCTTCTAGGATGCTATGCATTGAGTAGCACTGCAGAATACAGGAAGCAGCTGAGGGTGGCTCGGAGGTTTTTCCTTTTTTTCATTATTTTTCTTTGGCACTTATATATATACAACTTCTTTGCTGATATTTAAGTCATGTTCTATTTACTGCCAAAAATAGATTCATATAACCTGTGTTTGTGTGTTTTTAGGGTTTAAACCGAAGTCTGAAGTCTTAGGGGGTGTTTTTTTTTTTTTTTTTTTTTTTTTAACTAATTAGAGGTGTGGCACTAATTAGAGGTTGGGGTCCCACTTTTCTAATTAGAGCCTCTAACTAGAGGTTTATAAAAGTATTTTTTTCCCCACTATTGTGATTATATGTTTGTTTTTCAATGTCTAATTCGACATCAATTTATGTTTATATTCTTATTATAAAGTATTTCTAAAATAAAACATTTCACCAATGATATGACAACTTTAAACTGAATTTATATCAAAATAACTTTATTAGAAATTAAGTGAAATATCACATACATAGACTATATCATGCAAGTCAAAGGAATTACAAAACATACATAAACAAACAAAGCATATCATAAACAAGTCTCTTAACACTCGCAACAACATCAAAAGCAAAACCAAGGTTATAAAAGTCGGTAGGCGCTAGTCGGGCAGGCACCGGATGCCTGGCACGTAGCCCGCCTAGTTCTAGGTGGTCCAAAAAAATCATGTTGAAAATTGTAGCAATTGTCCATAAAAAACCTGCATCGAGTAGCCTTGGGCGGGCACTAGGAGGGTGCCTAGTTGACTATCGGGTCGGCACTGGGCGCCTAGCGCCTAGGCGCTGCCTCTAACCGATTTTTAGAACATTGAGTAAAACTAATATTTATCTCAAAAATTTATGTATAGTTCTGTCGCAATTTGATCGTGCAATTCAGGCATAATTGTTGGTATTTCTTTTCAGATTTTATATCACCAGTGTTAAGGTTATAAGTGTCGCGATCCGCTCCCGAATAATCGGATACGAGTCGGACTTCCCAGTCTACGTTGTAGACTCAACGTAGTAAGCTGTACTAAGTATCTAAAGAACTTCACCAGATAAGATAAAATTCAAATCACAACATCTAATACGTTCCAGAGTTCATCAGAATACAATGATACAAAGTCCAAAAAGTGCAGTCTACTTATACAATAAAAAAACTAGATCTAATAGACAACAATAACTCCTAAGTCCTGAATCATAGTGTTGTCCAACTCACTAAAGTCTCGGGCTCCTGCCTATAGAAGGTAGAATATGTAGCCTCAAGTTCACCTGCAACATATCCAGTCAGGAGCGGAGCAAAGTACATTCTACAATAATGAAACAAGTATGACATGTGAACAAGTAACCATAAACAGGATGAACATGAACTGTAAATGCATAATCTACCAGACTGAAACATGTAATCCAAAGATCATGACATGTGAATTTGAAATAACTACTAAAATATGTGACCGGTTGGGTAAGATCATGAACAAGTAATGGTACGACTTAAATCCCACGTGCACGATGTAAGACTTAAGCTATTAACATGAATTCTAAATTGGACTTTGGTCATATATCAGTAGTATTTTCCCTCCCCCAGATACAAGTAAAGATCATGAACCAGAATAATAGACTAAGTCGTGTAACAATGTGTCCAATATGAAAGACCATGACATGAAATAAATGAGTCAAAATCATATAAGTACTTGCCTTGTACTGGAAAATCGAAAATAGGAAAATAAATGTCCACCTAGAATAGGGCTAAGAATTGGTTAGAATAGGACAATGACAACTAACTATCAATTATCTAATTATCTATAAAGTAGCTATTTATATAATATTACTAACTATCTATCTAAAGACTGGCAATATAGTATTACTAATCAAATATGTATATATATTAACTAGCAAGAAAGTTAGCAACTAATAGCAAAAATAATGTTAGAAACTAAGTTTAGCAATACAGTATTACTAATCAAATATGTATATATATATATATATATATATATATATATATATATATATATATATATTAACTAGCAAGAAAGTTAGCAACTAATAGCAAAAATAATGTTAGAAACTAAGTTTATTAGTAATAGTATTTGAAATAATACTTGAAATATTTATGAAGATTAAACCATAAGTTTGTTAAACACAAATTATATATCTAATTAGATAAAATACTATATTAATTTTATAGCCTTCTTATTCAAGATTTCGAAGCTAAATAGATCTAAAATCGACTTATAAAATTATTCATAGAATATTTATTAAAAAATATTTAATATATATACTATAATTTAACAGTATAGAATTTCAGTATAAAATACATGTACCTATATTCTACCAATCTAATTAAGCTATATATACATGGGCCTATTTCAACTATTAATCAATTTAAAAACATAAATAGGACTGGGCTCTAGGCCTAACCCGTGATCAAGGAATTTAGAAGACAATTAAACATTGGGCTGGATGTCCAGCCTACAGTTAATTTATAACCAAAATACATTTTATTAATAGAACGGGCTTGAAGCCCAGTCCACTAGGTTTTATCACCAAAATGCACAGAAAAATTACCAGTGGGCTTGCAGCCCAAGCCCAAGGTTACAAATGCCTATACCAAATTAATTTAACACCCAGTCTAGGCTTTGAAACCCAGCCCAGATAGATTAGGGTTCTAAACCTAATCTCTACACAACAAGAGAGAGAGAGAGAGAGAGAGCGCTTGCTGAGTAAAATATGAGAGCAGAGACGAGAGAGGCGGGGGAGAAGAAGCACTCACCGAGGGCTCCGGCGCGGAGGCGCGCTGCTGCGGCGGGAACGCGGTCGACGGTCAGCCCAGATCTGACAGAGAGGGAAGATCGAGAGGGTTCGTCTGCTCGCCACCGGAGGTTCGCGATCCGCTCCCGAATAATCGGATACGAGTCGGACTTCCCAGTCTACGTTGTAGACTCAACGTAGTAAGCTGTACTAAGTATCTAAAGAACTTCACCAGATAAGATAAAATTCAAATCACAACATCTAATACGTTCCAGAGTTCATCAGAATACAATGATACAAAGTCCAAAAAGTGCAGTCTACTTATACAATAAAAAAACTAGATCTAATAGACAACAATAACTCCTAAGTCCTGAATCATAGTGTTGTCCAACTCACTAAAGTCTCGGGCTCCTGCCTATAGAAGGTAGAATATGTAGCCTCAAGTTCACCTGCAACATATCCAGTCAGGAGCGGAGCAAAGTACATTCTACAATAATGAAACAAGTATGACATGTGAACAAGTAACCATAAACAGGATGAACATGAACTGTAAATGCATAATCTACCAGACTGAAACATGTAATCCAAAGATCATGACATGTGAATTTGAAATAACTACTAAAATATGTGACCGGTTGGGTAAGATCATGAACAAGTAATGGTACGACTTAAATCCCACGTGCACGATGTAAGACTTAAGCTATTAACATGAATTCTAAATTGGACTTTGGTCATATATCAGTAGTATTTTCCCTCCCCCAGATACAAGTAAAGATCATGAACCAGAATAATAGACTAAGTCGTGTAACAATGTGTCCAATATGAAAGACCATGACATGAAATAAATGAGTCAAAATCATATAAGTACTTGCCTTGTACTGGAAAATCGAAAATAGGAAAATAAATGTCCACCTAGAATAGGGCTAAGAATTGGTTAGAATAGGACAATGACAACTAACTATCAATTATCTAATTATCTATAAAGTAGCTATTTATATAATATTACTAACTATCTATCTAAAGACTGGCAATATAGTATTACTAATCAAATATGTATATATATTAACTAGCAAGAAAGTTAGCAACTAATAGCAAAAATAATGTTAGAAACTAAGTTTAGCAATACAGTATTACTAATCAAATATGTATATATATATATATATATATATATATATATATATATATATATATATATTAACTAGCAAGAAAGTTAGCAACTAATAGCAAAAATAATGTTAGAAACTAAGTTTATTAGTAATAGTATTTGAAATAATACTTGAAATATTTATGAAGATTAAACCATAAGTTTGTTAAACACAAATTATATATCTAATTAGATAAAATACTATATTAATTTTATAGCCTTCTTATTCAAGATTTCGAAGCTAAATAGATCTAAAATCGACTTATAAAATTATTCATAGAATATTTATTAAAAAATATTTAATATATATACTATAATTTAACAGTATAGAATTTCAGTATAAAATACATGTACCTATATTCTACCAATCTAATTAAGCTATATATACATGGGCCTATTTCAACTATTAATCAATTTAAAAACATAAATAGGACTGGGCTCTAGGCCTAACCCGTGATCAAGGAATTTAGAAGACAATTAAACATTGGGCTGGATGTCCAGCCTACAGTTAATTTATAACCAAAATACATTTTATTAATAGAACGGGCTTGAAGCCCAGTCCACTAGGTTTTATCACCAAAATGCACAGAAAAATTACCAGTGGGCTTGCAGCCCAAGCCCAAGGTTACAAATGCCTATACCAAATTAATTTAACACCCAGTCTAGGCTTTGAAACCCAGCCCAGATAGATTAGGGTTCTAAACCTAATCTCTACACAACAAGAGAGAGAGAGAGAGAGAGCGCTTGCTGAGTAAAATATGAGAGCAGAGACGAGAGAGGCGGGGGAGAAGAAGCACTCACCGAGGGCTCCGGCGCGGAGGCGCGCTGCTGCGGCGGGAACGCGGTCGACGGTCAGCCCAGATCTGACAGAGAGGGAAGATCGAGAGGGTTCGTCTGCTCGCCACCGGAGGTGGAGCCTGAGGGCAGCGAGAGCTCGGATTTGCGGCGGCGCCCAATATCCCACGGTGGAGGGTTCATCGGTGTCTGTTATGGACATGGCGGCTGGATCGAGGCTATGGCGGCCACGGCGAGTCGCGGCGGAAGACTGACACTCGTCGACAACCTCGAGATCCGTCAGGGAGGCGCGTCGAGCGGAGGGGATATGGCCGGAAGCTCGTGAGGAAGGCGAGCGGAGGCGGAGAATGGCGGCGCTTTGCCGGATCTGTGTCGGAGCCTGAGGAGGAACGTGTCCAGGCGGACGACGGAGCTCGCCGGGCTTGGGCAAAGACCAAGTGGTGGCGTGTTTTGGTAGTAGTAGTGTGTGTGGTGGTTTACGGTAGACAAGGGGTAACTGGAGTTTGCTAGTGAGGGCGGTGGAGTAGTGGTGCTGGTTGGGGAGTGGTGGAGTCGGTTAGATGATGCTGGCAGTGGTGTTGGAGGAAGTGGTGGTTGTGGTTGTGACAGTAGCAAGGTAGCCGGGGAATGGGGTCCTAGCGGTGGAGGGACAGGGCAATTGACGATGATGTCACCGGGAAGAGGCGGGACTATCGAGTTGGTTGTAGAGGAGAAGATGAGGCCGGTCGATCAAACAGGGAGGGGCGGGCTCGACCGGGTGGTGCTGGTGAAGTGGATGAATTGGTGGGGTGATCGACAGAGGAGATGGCCGGAGGAGCTCTTCGCCGGAGTAGATCTTGAATCAGGGAGGAGTTGAAGTGTTGTGCGGTGCCGTGGTGGAGAACATCGAGAGGGGTGAAGGAGGAGGGAAGGAGGATGGTGCTGGTGCAGGCGGTGGGAAATCGAGGAGGAGTAGATCGGTGTCTAGATCACCGGAGTGTGGTGGAGCCAGGGAGGAGGCGGGTCGCCAGAGCTTGGCCGGTGAGCGGCGGTGGAGTGGCAGAGAGAGGGAGTGACAAGAGAGTGATTTAGAAATTTCTTTGTGTAATAAAATATTGGGAGTCCCAATATTCTATAGGAAGAGAGCGGAGTGTTCCACAAGTCTTGAGTGGCAATGCTTGTAAATTGTAATTGATCTAGGACCTATAGTAGAAAAAACTAACCAATCATAACTAACACTAACTACTACTAACTAATTACTTAATTAATAACTAATCAATAATTAAGACTAAATAATCAACTAAGCTAATCAAACAATTAGCTATTCTCTAAATCAAAATCTCTCGGCCCACAATCCAAGCTTGAGACTTGGTAGGCAATTAGGATAGCTAGCCCACGATCCAAGCCCAAGGCTTGGTAGGCTCACCAATAATTAAACAATAAAATAATCCTGAAATAAAAATAATTAATTAAATAATAATAATCAGAATTTGAATAAATTTACAATAATACGAAAATGAATTTATAAATTCTCAAGAAAAATTACAACATTGTTTTCCCAAAATAGAATTTCAAAACTAGGAAAATGATTTTATAACTCAAAGCTCAGTTCAAAATTTTTAAAAGTAGAAATTCTAATTCTAGGTAGTTACAATAAGGATCAATGTTAAGGATATAAGGGTGAAATACTGAAATTTCTTAGGGTTACAATGTCTATTTACCTCCAATTAGAGGTTGGGCTGCAAAGAAAGTGTCAGCTACCGCTTTCTTTTTAAGAGCCTCTAATTAGTTGTCAAGCTCTAGTTGGTATCTAATTAGATGCGAAAAATAATTTTGTGGGTCCACCTCTAATTAGACCCAGTTAGTGATTCACCTCTAATTAGAGGTAAAAAACAAACACCCCTTTAGATGGCTTATTGAAGTGGATGTTTATATCAGATGTTTTGCAGCCAAAATTGACTTTAGCAAACTATACGTATTGAGTATACACAAGGATAGTGCCATCTTGTTTAAATAATTAAACTGATACAAACTTTAGGTAGTATAACTTGATTCTGATTGATACTTGACATTGGGAACCTTGCAAGGCACTGGCACGATCGGCTATGGCTAATTAACAAGTCTTTCGAATTAGTAGCTGCTGTACATATCAATTGTCACATTGGAGATTAAAATTTCGTGAGCAGTGAATTTCTAAGATCTATGGTGGAAGACCAAAAGTTAACTGAACTTCATAGTGTGTTTATCATTAAATTATGCTTGTGTGTGTTCACAATTAGGAATGGTTTGACTTCTTCTTTAAATCCTAGCAAGAAGGAAACTGAATGGTAGATATCTATGTGGACAAGAGGTTGACTGACACGGTGACACCTCATCCTCTTCATCGTGACAAGTTGTTAAGCGTACCTGCCCGTTGTAAGAGTGATCTCTCCCTTACAGTTATATGATAATTCAGCAGTAGTTGGTTGCTTGAAACCACCCTTTACTCAATATTTGCGGAACCGGAAAGAACAGATAGCACGTCGCGAAAATCTGCTCATATGGAAAATGATAAATGCAATCATGTAAGCTTAGGTCGAGATCTAATAGAAGTTCTAAATGCTATTGAACATATCATTCTGGAAAGTATCTTATATATGGAACACTATTGTACTTGACTTGTCTTTTTCTCTGTACCTTGTGTGATTTAGCTATAAGCAAGTAGGCCATCTTCTTTGGAAATATCTGATATCTGCAACCTTTGGCCATGTCCACTCTTCTATACTTGTTTCCTTGATGAACTGACTATATGAGGCAATACCTTATCAAGGCTATTTTTAATAGCTGGTCCGAGAAGATGGTCAGCCACACTGGGACTGGGACTGAGACATGGCCCAGTCTCATACGTACATAAGCGTGTTTCCTGTGCTTGTTATTGTTCTCTGGTCCCACTCTATATGTCCACAGAAGAAATTTGAAAGTAGTTGAAATTGCTCATATATAGCCACTGAATTAGATTTTCATTCTTTGTCGTCTATCCCCTATTATCTGGATGCCTTTACTCTTTCATTCTCATTTGGGCATGTATTCAATATAGGGACATACCAGGACACAAAGAGACTATCCTAAGTTTCCACATTTGGAGCATAAGTTATTTTCTTCCATTCAGCTATGTTAAGGGCATTTCTTTTGTCATATTACTGAACTTGTTATTATTTTTATAGCCTAATGCCATTTCATCTTGGTCTACCATGAAGGCATGAACCCTAAGAGCCCCTTTAACTATTATTCTATACGTCATTATCCTCTTAATAGGCGTATCTATTGGCCCCTTTTGCAATTTTCCAACTGTCTTCGATCAACGGCTTCTGGAGCAGCAGTCTCCAATCCCACTGGCTTCAGGAAGCCTCTTCCGACCTTTGCCACACCACAGGTTCGTCCATCAATTTCCTATGATCTCCCTCAACTTATTCTAGACTGCATCCCTTGACCTCCAGTAATCTCCCTCAGCATTCTATGGAAGATCCCCTAATCACCTTCGACATGCATGACTTCGTGACATGATGATTTTACCATATTGATGTCTGTGTCATATCAAATCATTGTTTTTATATTCTAATTTTCAGAATACACACACACACAGAGACACCCCAAAGTAGGGGCGAGCATTATTCGGTTTTGGACCGAGAACCGAACCGAACCGAACCGAATAAGAGATTTGTTCGGTTTGGAAAAAATTCGTTCGGTTTTGAAAATACTAAAATTGCTTATTCGGTTTCTGTCCAAAACCGAATTAGGCTTATGCAATTATTAAATGCCCATTAAAAAGATGTATATTTTGAAAACAACAATTATATGTATGTCTTTTAAAGCCGAACTTTGATAAGTTAACAACTAGTTCAACTTTGGACCCAACTTTGAAATATAACAAACATATGTATAAAAATTAATTTTTTAAAATATAATTTAACCACAATCCCAATTTTGGGCCCGGCCTATCAACAACAAAAATAGCCCAACCGAACAAACCGAATAAACTGAATCGTTTATCGGTTCGGTTTCGGTTATGTCATATTTCAGTTCGATTTCCGTTTTGTTTTTTTAGAATTTCGGTTTATTCGGTTTTGACTATTTCGGTTCGGTTGAAACCGAATAAACCGAACGCTCACCCCTACGCCAAAGTGTATAATTAGACACCTCAATGCATGTCTCATACCGTCAACGGTGGAATATACATCTTAGATCACACATTAGGATATATCTTGTGTTCAAAGACTTTTAACTCATTCATCATGTAATCATAAAATGGCTTATTTAATAATAGAAATGAAGAGTCATTGATTCTCGAGTCATAAATTTTCAATCTATTTGATAGAAGAGATAAATTAATTTGAACGGTGTTGGTCTTGCATATTGGTGTGCTATGTGGTGGTGGTTGGGGGGGGGGGGGGTTGGATACAGGTATCCACATTTTTTGACATGTTTAATGACCAAAATATCCGACATTCTGACTTGTAAAGCATGGATTGTCCTATAGTCATTTCCCACGTCTTTCAACTTCAAGACTATTTTGTAACACAGTAGTGTTCCAGAAGTATTTTTGAATACAGCCATTCTGCTTTAATTATCTGAACAAACTTCTCAGTCTCGCTATAATGAAGAACGATTGATCCTGAGTGGCAAATTGGTCACTCTAACGTATTTATTGGCCATCAGAGTATCAAACCAGGGGATAAAGTTGACAAAATGAATCAACTTTCTCAAGACTGATCGAACTTGATGACCATCTACATTTCTCCATTCACAAAGCAAAGTTGCATTCATTTGATTATCCTTCTTATTGCAGCATGACTAAATTTGTTAGCCATAATTGCTGTAACTACTAACTAGTAACCAGTAGGAGTGAATTGTATGCTTTTTATAACCCCACGTACTTGGGGTGTCTGATTAGGAGCTGAAACATCTGTTTTGTTCAGTTCTCATATTTCGGTTGGATACTTTTGTTGTTCTCTGTTTTCTGTTAATGGAAGTCTGAATCCATACTTCACATATGAATAGGGTTATACAGTTTTACATGCTGGAGCTTAGTCAGCATGTTTTAATGCAGGGAACGTTACGAGGATCTAGTCAGGCAGTGTCAAACAATGCATTCAAGCATTGGCACTGGCTCCCTTGCCTACGTTGTTGGGTCTAAAGTGATGGACATGAGGACCTTATCTAAAGATAATGACAGTAGAGTGGTGTCCAAAAGGAAAGAAGATTCTCATAGCCCTGCTAATGAAGAGAGAAATTATGATTCAGAAAATAGACATACAGGCACACCATACATGCACATAAGGAAATGTTCTAGCAGCGTCGGTGCCAGGGTGAGTGTGGACACTGCAGCCTGTGATTCTTCACATGTTGTACCCTCCCTCGAGACATATACTTGTTCCTCAACCCCACCGGAGCATGAAATGGATGAACCTCAGTATGTAACTGAGAGTTTTTTTGATTTTCCTCCTTTGCCTGTCACAAATTTATTCCATAACGGAGGTGGGGATACACATCAGCTGCATGACGATAGAGTATCTGTTTCCAAACATAGATCAAGTTGCAGGGTTGAGGAAATGCATTGTTTCCAAATCAACAACAACGTGGATCTAATTATTGAATCAAATGCCCCCTCTAGTAGCTTGTCCAATGCAAGCAATGGTGACACTGAGATATTTAGTTCAGATGTACCTAAGCATGTCATAGGTTTGGACGAGATGAAATACAATACTGAAACAATTAACGGATTGAGGATATTAGATGTTCCAGAAACAGCTATGATGGATGCCAGTGCCACTACATCAAACAGACAGATAGCAGATGAAGACAAAGTCTCTGAATGGTTGTGGACTCTTCATCGAATTGGTAACCTAGTATTTTATCTTCCAATCTCAAAACATGTTAGAATCCTTTATTGTTGAACTATGTCCTTAGTCACAAGGCTGAAATAATTCTTGTCTCAGTTGTTGATGTGGTAAGAACTGATAGTCACCTTGAATTCTATGGAGATGCAAAAAATATGGCCAGAATGTCAGACATCCTTGCTGTTTATGCATGGGTAGATCCTGCTACTGGTTACTGCCAAGGTTCTTCCTCAACCCTTATTTTTCCAAGAGTGATATTGTTCCTTATCAAAGTTTCACCCAAATCAAATTTTATGGGGATGCAACTGATAGTTCAATTACTCACGATCCATATTTATTTGAAGTCTTATTAATAATCATAATCTGTTCGCTCATAGGCATGAGTGACTTGCTTTCGCCTTTTGTTGTGCTTTATGAGGATAATGCAGATGCCTTTTGGTGCTTTGAGATGCTTCTACGGAGAATGGTAACCTTATGTCCATGTGAATGAGCTTTATCTGCCATTTTGTTTGACTGTTTATTGTGGTGAATTCTTCTTCTTGGTGTCCTTTTCAGCGTGAGAATTTCCAGATGGAAGGACCAACTGGTGTGATGAATCAATTACAAGGATTGTGGAAGATCTTGGAAATAACAGATTCTGAAATTTTTGAACATCTTTCAGTCATTGGTGCTGAAAGCCTTCATTTTGCTTTTAGAATGTTGCTGGTACTTTTTCGTCGGGAGCTGTCCTTTACTGAAGCCCTTCACATGTGGGAGGTTTGTTTCAGGAAATCATTACGGCTTCAGAAGTTTAGTTCCTCTCTTGATTTTCTCCCTCATTTTGAAATTATTTAGATGACCTAAACTTATGTTGCATGGATAAGACACGACATGGTAAGGTAACAACGACATTGATATGACACCTATTTTGGTGTGTCCTTATATATTTTGGAGTTTCTGGGTTGTGTCAATACATGTCCGATATGTGTCCGACACGACTTGCATTTTGGAATTTCCAGATGGAAGGACCAACTGGGTGATAAATCAATTACAAGGATTGTGCAAGATCTTGGAAATAACAGATTCTGAAAATTTTGAACATCTTTCGGTCATTGGTGCTGAAACCTTCATTTTGCTTTTAGAATGTTGCTGGTACTTTTTCGTCGGGAGCTGTCCTTTACTGAAGCCCTTCACATGTGGGAGGTTTGTTTCAGGAAATCATTATGACTTCAGAAGTTTAGTTCTGCTCTTGATTTTCTCCCTCCTTTTGAAATGATTTAGATGACCTAAAACCTATGTTGCATGGATAAGACACGACATGGTAAGGTAACGACGACAGTGATGCGACACCTATTATGGTGTGCCCTAATATATTTTGGAGTTTCTGGGTTTTGTCAATACGTGTCCGACATGACACGACTTGCATTTTGGAAGTGTCCGTGCTTCCTAGCCTAAAACTGAAGGTGTACACTATCAAATGAGCCCCATTATATTTATGGATATAAATGTGCTTGCTTTATGTATAAGCTGGTCAATCTAAAGCTTTACAAAGTAAACTCTCAGTCAGTGACAATGCAGGTTGTTGGGAGATGCAATTTCTAAATTAACCTTTTCATAGTTGAGGGACAGTTTAGATAGAGGGGCGAACAAGTATGTCATCAAGTTGTTTATTGTTGTTTTAAATGTTGTTAAACATGGGTCATTGAAAGATATGGTAGTTGCTAGTGTTGCAGAGGGCATGGCCTTCGTAGATCGGAATGGAAGAAAAAAAGATTCATGTAGCTGAGATAGACATATAGTATAGAGGCTTTGTTTCAGATATTTTGTTCTTGTAAATGTTTGCTATCATAGTGATTAAGTTCTCTCAACCTCAACATGTTACAAGATTTTCTTTGCGTCTATCCTGTCCTATGTGACATTAGACTAATAAAGAGTTTCATATTGCATGATACCCTTTTGGCACTATACTGGAAGAAATTTCAAGACATGAACTGGTGCCTGCACCAGACTTTTTTAATACAAGTTCAAGAACAGTAACTTCACTAGTGTTAATGGGACTTTGGTTTAAGCTTCTACCTGTCAGCTTTTCCATTGGGACGACATTTATGTCATCAATTGCCATGAATGATGTATCAGTTATGGAGGTTAAACTCATCTGCTGTAACATTATGATGATGCTCATGTTTGGCTCGTGTAGTCCACATATACCTTGTGATATTCCTGGTTGGGTTCGTACTGGTGCTTGAATAGATTGCCAAAAATGGTTGAAACATCCGCCATCATAATTTTTGGTTGCTTTTGCTCTTCCCAAAGTCATAATGATGTTACTCACAAATTTCTTGGCAAAAATTGCTTGCTTCCATGGATCCCCAACTTGTCATGCTACTATGTTTTATCTCATTAATGTACTTCACAAATTTCTTGGCAAAAATTGCTTGGTTCCATGGATCACCAACTTGTCATGCTACTATGTTTATCCCATTAATGTACTTTTCGAGCTACTCATACATACATGGCTTGGTCTTTGATATAATTATGCTGCATTCCAACCTATCTATTAAATCCTGAGTGGAATTGGATTACACTTTGGCTCTCTCCTAATATGAATCCAGTTTCTATTTGGATGATTGAGTTGTACTTCTTGCCATTCACCAACTGTCAACTAAACATCATTCCATTGCAATTCTATTTTTGGATTTGTCGCTCATCTTCACCTTCTTTTTCAATGCAAAGATTCCCATATCGATTATAACCATGTCCTTGTTCATGTTAATATCCGTCGTGCCTTTTCTTTACCCTTGTTTGCGTTGTGAGTAATAGGACATGACTATGAATCTGCAATTATTTCAACTTGACTATAGATCTAGTCAAAGCTATGGAGCTTTAATATCATGAATCCTTCGTTTCATGCATTGTGTACAATTTGGCAAAGAATTTGGACCATTTTAGTCTGCAAAACTAATTCCTATTCCGTTTTGTTCATTTTATATAATAAAAACCTGTATAATTGACATCTAAGATATCACTGCTGTTGTGCTTTTTTCCTGGTATTTCCTCTTCCTGCCCAGCCATTTGGTTTTAAATATTTAAATTGTCACTCACCCCATCTTTGAGTTTTTTGCTAAGCTGCCATTAGTGCTTCTCTAGATTGTGCTCAGGGATATCTTATTTGGGTCTCATCAGCAAGATATGTAAGTATTGGCTTATAGGAGGTCAAAACCTGAAGGATCATATGAGATAGTTTAAGGCACCCTAAAAATTCCATATGTTGCCATATAATGACTTGTCTGCATTATGGGGGAAGTCTAAGGATGGAACTTATAAACACACCCACTTTATAGCTTGTACAAATGCCATCGATCTTAATTGGCTCTCTTTTATTCCCTTGTCATCTTAATCCACTGTGGATGGATCCACTGTGAATGAAGCCTAAAGAACTAAAACTTCTCATATTTGCTACAACCTAGGTTGTCAACTTTGCATATTATATCGTGTATTGATTTGCTTGGGTGACATATCATGTATTGATTTTCTTGGGTGACGTATCGTGTATCTGTGATACAATAACTTTTGGAGTTTAGGTCTATACTTCTAAATCCATATAGGACCATGATTTTATATAATTTTCTCAATATATTTTATTTGTTTCATATTTGCAAGTGTATCTACATCCAGGATCCAGATTCTTAAGTATATACATTACAAGACTCAAGTTAAAAAAATAATAATATCGATACTCCCTATCAGCCTATATGTATCATAAACGAAGTAGTAATATATTTTTTCTTTCCGTAAGATGCGTATCGTGTATCATAAGATGCTAACAATATAGGGTACAACACCATCGATTAGAGCATCTTAGTTGTTAGCCCCATGGCAGTTGTTGCCATACAGGGTGTGTTCCGTGATACAGATAACCAAACACCAGTGAATTGTTTCGTTGATATCCATGTACCGAGTCTTTTAACAAGATATTTAGATGTAGTTCTTTTAGGTATGTTCTATTAAAAATTTGAGAGTCTAAGCTACATCTTTTTGAACCATAACATCTATTTTCTGAAGCCAAGTTCCTTGCTTTTGATATGTATCAATCATATCATCATGCAAAATGACACTTATAGACTTGGATTGGGTTAAGGCCTTCTTTTACGATGCCTTGCAACTTTACATTGCTAGGCAGGTGATGGCAAGGTCACAAGACCAAGCATGTTTCATAAAGCCTGCCTAGCTTCTCTGTTAATTTATCCTTTTTTGTGTTTTCTTAGGGACTGGGATTGGGATCAACAAGCATTGTGGAAATAAACCCTTAGGCCGGGTTAGAAGGGTCGGTTTTGGAGAATTATTGTGATACATACCCATACCGAGGGGCGAATTCCCTTTGAGGGGAGCCCACAAACATCTCCATTTGTGGGTTTACTTTGAGGGGAACCCGGACCTCCATTAACAAAAGTCAAAGCTTTCTTGAGAATATTCTTTTCATGATTTATTCATTGCATTACCTCTCGTTTATACAAAATTTTCCAACATAACATAAAGCTTAAAAAGATGTGACAACAAAGTAAACCACAAAGTACAACAAGAAAATCTTACTTAAAACAATTTACATTGGTTCGATTATTGGGCTGGCTAAGCACAACAGATTTCTTTCCCCTTGAAAGAAACCTTGTCCTCGAGGTTTATGGGATTCTTTAGTAGTTCTAATGTAGAGTGGTTGTCAACCAACTTCCATGTCCTTGTGGCACTTCCCAAATGCTTCTTTAACATTGTTGCACACCTCGGGATCCTAAAAGCTACGTTCAAAATAAGTTGACAAAGATTCCCGAGTTGGTTTGTGACTTGAGGGTTTATATCGAAGTTTTTTTTTTTTTTTACCCTCTTATTGGATTTTCTGGTAATTTCTTTTTCTTAGAGCGTTGCCTCCGACATAATTTTGTCTCTTGCAACTTGCAAAAAAGTGAAGTATAGACTTGTTCAAATAAAGCATTGGTATTGGACACATTAGTGATGTAACTGTCCACCAAGTCACGTGACTACCGCAATTTGTTCCTCTGGCTGATAATCATGAAGCTTGGGGTGTTGGTTTATGACGGTGATGTTGTCATTACCAACATAGCTCTCGTTCCATTGTTGAAAGGTGGGCTGTTATGGTATGAATTGTATGACTGACCGTGTTCTTCCCTGGGTGAACCTGCAACTCTGTTGAATTGAACATCTATGTCTGTAAACAATTTCTTCATTTGTTCTTGGTACTCACTGAACACCTGTTTCTCATTGGTTTACAATCCAGCCTTTGATCTATGGGTGAGCCGAGAAGGTTTGGCTCTGATACTTGCTTCGTGGCATGGGAGAATTAAGTGTTGTTAGCAAATGAAGTTTACCCTCAAAAGAAACTCTCATTAGCAAATGATGTTTAGTTTCCCTCAAATGAAACTATATTATTGTCTGTCATTTCTATTTTGATTCCAATCTCCCTTGGCACATAACATATTATCATTTGAGAATGACAATGAGAAGCATCTTGACTGAGAAAGGATTAGTCAGTTGCTCAATCTGATTAATTGGATGGTGCATTAGTTAATAATTCTAAGTGGCCGCGTAACTGTGATTTACCGGACAGTTAGTCTGATTACTCCGTAATTGCCATGGACTAACCGTGTAACATTGAAGAAGATCATAGTGATCAGAGAGAATGATTTTGTTTGAGTAGACCATAGTGAACCTTTAGTATTCCTTTGTTAATTCTGTGTAGCAGGAACTATCTTCTCGCCTCTTTAAGGATGGAACTTGCCTTAGAAGCATGGTAGTCAAAGGCGCGTCTCACGTCCCGATTCCGAAGAATCGATAGTCGTCCTCCGGACGTGATGCCGTGCGAACCTAAGTTGCGCTCGCACAAGGCATAGTCACAAGGTTATCTGAAACACATCTAATAGAATACGCAGAGAAATTGAACAACACATTTGAAACAGTATGAACTTTTCTTTTTATTGATAATAAACATCATTTACAAGACTCTAGTACAATAGTTGCCGCGCGGGCTTACAACTTGACTCGATTTACAACATGAAAGCTGATAAGATAGTCATTCCATATATTACATCCCCTTTTATACAACCAAAACATTTGAAACACCTACTATCGTAGGGAGTCGAGCCATCTTTTTTTGGACTGAAATGCGGAGTCTTCAAAAAGGATTGAAACAAGTCTTTGGCACACGGACGAGGCTTCAAAACAAGTTAGCGTCGCCTTCAGCTAAGTGACACGTCCTTGTTGATTCGGAGCGCCTGTGGAGAGCGAAGATTAGTACATTGTCGTGTACTGGTGGGTGACTAATTAAATTTCGTGCTCTCATTTGGTTCAAGAAGTTATATGATATAATTGGTGATCTTTCTAGCCATTATACTAAATTTTATGAAAGAACTCGGTAGACAAATAATATAAACAACCATGAAACTTATCCACGGCAGAGCGTACCGTTACAGCATGAACTTACCATATTCTTTCCTATCAATTGTTAGCATAGCTCACAGAAATTACATGTGTTTTATGTAAAGGTCATTGACAAGTCTAGCCATCCTGGACGTTATAGCTTGGTTTAAACGGCGACCCTTCCAGTGTGATTGCGAATCCATTAGAAGTTTTCCGAATGATCCGTGCTAACATCTAGCACAGCTATCCATGTTCCTCCTAGGCTGAATCGGTTCCGTGGCCCCCGGGATAACGTTCGAGGAACCTAATCCCTGTGCACAAGTTGTCCATGACCGTGCAAGACTAAGTTACTTATTCAAGCATGGTCTACAACGTGTCCCGTCTTACCATTGCGACATTTATTCATAGCATCAATATTTGTGTAAGACAGTTCTATGACATATATAAAAGCATGTAATAGCTCTACGAATTATGTACGCAAGTAAAGCACACAACAGTTCTATGAAAATAAGCCTGTGTCCGTGCTTCTACGGCTAATATTTTATTTGCATTTATAGCATCGATTGGTTTGAGACAAGAAGGTCGAAAGGGAAAGAAGCTCAGTCACTCACCTTGATTTACTTAAGGCGAGAGGAAAAAGTTGGTTGCGCTAGACGGCGCCTACGCGATCACCTAAAATCGCATAAGCAACAGATCAACACTCTACCCTTCTATTCCGAGTTCGATATGAAATGCGAAGTTCGAAGAATGCAAGCAATGAAACCCAAAAATGCAATTCAGAAAAAACAAAGCCAAAGAAGCAAGTACGACATGAAAAACAGAGTAACGGGAGGTCTCTCCCGACTCAGCCGTAGAGTCTATCCTTGAGGCGCAACCCGCTGAATATGAGACTTGATTCCGAAGAAGCTATTCCATAACGAAAAGAGGATCTTGATTCAACCGGTCCCGACCAGTCGATAGCGACAGTGTTTCATAACCGCGTTTTCCGCGTCGCAACGGAGAACGGGGTAGGATGTTGGGACGGGACTACAATGCGCCTCGCAGCAAGACACATCAACTGCGCCTCGCACCTCACTAGGCGAGGCATCTTTCTTCGGCACACCCAAGGCGAGCCTTTCAGCAAGGCACAACCAAGAAAAGACACATCTTATGTGTTTTTTTTATTTATTTTAATTTTTACAAAAAAATTTGAGGCAAGGAGATGGCCCTTACCTTATATCAGGGGGAGGGTGGTAGCATTTTTCATGGTTGTCAAAGTTGACTAAAGTTGAAAAGTAGGAAAACTAAATACTAAAAGCGTGGTAGGATAATGCAAATTCTTTTTAGTTATGTTGACCACTATTGCTGCTTACTAGTTCACTTGGTTATGTTTTATCATATTTTTGTTAGTTTAAACATGTTATTTGATTTTATTTCTTACATTAGTAATGTTTATTCATTTATGTATATTTTTGTCATTATTTTTATTTTTGCGCAAAGCTTCGCTCGGACGCGCGCCTTAAGTGAGCTTCGGACGATATGGATTATTTGCGCCTCGAGTGCGCCTTGTACCTTTGACTACCTTGCTTAGAAGTTCTGAAGGAAATTTCTTTACTCGAATAGGCGAGAGTTTTGACGGATCCAGTGGCTACAATGGTAATGAAGTTGATAAAAAATACATGATATTGCTAAGTTTTCATCTTTCACTCTTTGAGTTAATGTACCATTGAGATGAATGTAATTTCCTACAACAAAATTTATCATATTACCTCTTTGTAGGGGTTTGGAGGGTGCTCCTTAGTTGCATGATCTTAAACTACATATCGAAAATGTAGGTCTATCAACCTGCCACCTGGCCAGGTTTATGGATGACCCTCTCATGAACATATATACTTTGGCTGGAAATTTGGCACCAACATAAAAGATTTTACATTAGGTCGACAGACAGTCATTAAAAAACTTTATCAAATATTGAGCTTTCTTATGCACCAGAGCTGTCCATGTTCTGATGATACTGCTAAATTTTCAAGTTCGACTATTTTACATTTGGACAAGTTGATGGGTCAATGCTTAGATAGAATAAATATTACAATGATATTTGTGTCCTTGCTGCTTTTGAGTCTATTCTCTGTGCATTTCTATTCATCTGCACAGTTTAAGTAGCCCATAAAGGTACATCCCTCCCATTGAATTAAAAAGTGCATCTAGGCGCGCGCCTAGGGGCAAGGCGCAGCGATGCGCAGGGACAACGCCTAGGAACAAGCCAGGCGCACCACTTTAAAAAAGCGCGCGCCTAGTATAGGAAGGTGTAGGCTCCAGGCGCTCAACAAGGCGCGCCTAGGCGTAAAGTTACTTTAATATATATATATATATATATATATATATATATATATATATATATTCCAACCTTCTATATACATGTTATATAGTTTATGGGCTTTATTGGAAAGTATAGAAATTATTGTCATTAATATTATTGTGGGTTTTAGATTGTTTTCTAAATTAGAATGTACTTCTATATTTAAAGGCTTATATATATGTGGTTTGTATATTATATGTATATAGTTTGGGTTATTTATATCTAATGGACTTTTAGATTGTTATATATATATATATATATATATATATATATATATATAATAATTTTGTGCCTATAATTAGTGATATTTTCAAGGAATTTGGACTTCTATGTAGCTAAGTTTTTTAATGTAGATATTTTTACATATAAAGAAAAAAGCGCGCCTAGCTTTCAAAAGGCGCGCCTTGAGCCTTGAGCCTAGTGCCTCAGGCTCCAGGAATCTTTGCGCCTTGGTGCGCCTTTCGCCTTTTAAAACTATGATCCCTCCAATTGCTCTTAGAATTCTTTCATTTTTGCTATTATAGTGTTGATTCTTTTCTCCAGATGATGTGGGCAGCTGATTTTGATGAAGCTGTAGCTCAGCAATTAGAGGAAAATTGCCTAGAACCATTGGTTCTGCAGCTACAGCAAAGTCCTGACGCAGAAATTAAAGCAGAAAACAGAGGAAATGGCATTTATAGAGGAAAATTGAAAAGCCCGAATCCCCAGCACACGAATGGTGAACCATCTTCACCTTATGGTGATAGGATCATCTCAAGCCATCCATTTTGTGGCTTGACAAAGGCCAACTTCTGGGCAAGACATGAGGAGATGCAGGTTTGTACGACTGCTACGTCAGAGAGGAATGGGGATGATGAATTGCCTGTTTTCTGTGTAGCTGCAATTCTTCTCATCAACCGCCAAAAGATCATGAGACAAACTCACTCAATTGAGGATGTAATCAAGGTATTTACTTTATTGCTTATTACCTTACATTACTAAGAGAAGTCGTCTTGAATAAGTTAATTTTATCTGCTATTAAACATGGAGTGCTACTTTAATTGTTGGTTTCTGTAAATAAGCTATAAATATTGTCAGCAGTTTTTCCATACAGTATGTAATATGGTTGGAGGTTTGATATGCCTGAGCTTTGTTGACAAGAAACATGTCAGCACTTGCATCAGATTTACAACTCAGGAAACCTGGAAGAGTTTGCAGTATTTTGGCTTGAAACTGATGTGGCAATGTTCTGTTAATCTTTTGCAGATGTTCAATGATAATAAGTTGAAAATCAATGTGAAGGGATGCATACGCATGGCCATCAAGCTACGGAAGAAGTACTATTACAAGGTAGTTCATAGGCTCTAATGATAGCTCTACCATGGTCACACATGATTTCAGAATCGAACCTGCAGCTGCTATTAGTTTATTTGGCTGTTTCTGAGTCCACCATTCGTTGTAGTTTAATCGCCGTTTGGCATTGCTTCATATGCCATTTTAAAATTAAACTAACCCAAATTTGACATTGCTTCTTAATGTCATCTTTCACTAAGCATCGTTTCACTATATGGCCTGTATATTTTCAGAAAGGCCGCATTAAAAGTTTAGTGGTGTTTGGTACAGTTAAACAAGAACACAAGCATGGGATCATCGGAGCCAAGTTAAGATTGGTATTGATAGTCTTGCAAATATTGCTCAAGGGAGTCTTGTTTCTCTTGGAAGTTGCATGGTCTGATTTGGTCATTTTCAGTGTCTAATTAATTTCTGGAAGTGGAGCAGCATCGGCTTATTCCAGGCAGATCCGCACCTTCCATTCTGCTACTCAGAATCTTGCTAGGTAAGATGTGGTTAAGGTAAGCTTCCCTTTCCTATTCGGTCAATTAACATAATTTTCTTAGTGGTGTTTCTACAAATTCACGGACCTACGTCCCATGTTGTCTTCTGTGCTTTGCACTCAGCAATTTGTTTATACTCGTGCTTCTTAAAGGACTGCTGGATTAAGTACATGGCTATATTAGTTCTGTCGATGTAAATTTAATTTTAGCATTGGGAATATAAAAAGTTAATTACTGCCAGTTTATAAAAAGGGAATTCTCTTTAAACACAGCACTCAAGAATTCCACTCTTCTTGGTGATGACACGTGGTTTTTTATTTTATTTTAGCATTTAGGCCATTGGCTTTTTCTGTTTAGGTCCTTGGAAAAAATCAAGAGCTGAGATGCACGTAATGTAACGGCTATTAACGGACGAGTCTTTAAATTTAAGAACTCATGAGTTCCTCTAGGATTTTTTATGTTTGTTCAGATTGTCATTTTAATGATGCTACTATGTTCAGTTCAAAAAATAAATTGTTTTAACTTCACTTTTGCATATTTTGAATTCTATAAAGGTACTGACATATTTTTCCTAATTTCTCAGCAATATTCGTGGAAAGCCTTCAAATTACATAATACGACTTAAAGCACTCGATAGACTGAAAGTAGAATTCACTGGACCTGAAGCATTTTTTTTTTCTTTTTTCTTTTTGTATAGTGGGCACAGTTTAAGCTTCTGCAAGCGGGGACTGTCATAATTCTATCCCTAATTATTCGTCATTTATTCTGTGATTGAGATGAAGCTGTGGGGAAAGGTGAAGCATCATTTTGTATGTACAGACTGAAATCTCTTCCTTTAAAGGAAAGTGTGTGAACTATTACAAATTGTAGAATTTCAATTTTGGGGGAGGATTTCAGAAGGTGATCATCCTGATAATACATCGGAATTTATATGCAACTTCCATTACAAATTGAGTCTGTTTGTGACGGAGAATTCTATTACTGTTGAATCGGTGAGAGTAATTTACTTTTCAAGTTAACGGAACGTCCCATATTTGTTATTGGTACATATATAATAATATTTGTATCCGATTTTTTTTTTTTAGAAATATCCGAATCCGATATCTGAATGGATCTCTCTTTTGACACTTCGAATTCGTATCCGTCTAGTTTAGAGGATATAGGAAAATATTCGATTCGATCCGTTAAAAAAATACAAATACAAATGTTATTATTAGAATATCCGAAATCGAAAACCGAAATATTAAAAATTTATTTGTTATCCGAATATCCAAAAATCAAATTTAATTGCTCTATTTGAGCCATTTCATCTTCTGTTGAAGATTTCAAGAATGCTCAACTGACTTGCTTCACATATTGCTCTATTTGAGCTATTTCATCTTCTGTTGAAAATTTCAAGAATGCTCTATTTGAGGTGGCTATATATATTGCTCCCCTTTAATTTTCTGTTGTAAATTGTAATCGATATATATTACTATTATATATACATTATGTTATAATATAGAGGTAGAAAAGTAATAAATGAGTTGAATTATGTAAAAGTGTGTTGAGAATAAATTCTTTTAATCTTCTCAAGTAATTAATATATATTATATATACATTATACTATAATATATATAAATTTTTTGATATCTGAATTCGATATTTGATATTTTAAAGTCGGATCAGATATTAACGAATTCGAATATATTAATATCTGAATTTGTATCCGAAAAAAGATAATATCTGAAAAATATTCGGATATCCGAATCCGATATATGAAATTTTGAATACGAAATTGAATCGGATTTGAATTTTTGACTATTCATTGACAGGCCTAACTGATTATGTTATTCTCACCATCAAAAAAACTTGAAAGAAACTTCTTCACGTGCGTACACAACCACGTTTCAAGTGACAGAGTAATCCCGTGATGTCGCTTCTATGCTCAAATTAGATTTGAGGTCAAGGTAAAAGTCAAGATGGTATATAGGAGAATTGTGAGCATACATTTTAATGTAAGGGGGCTATATATGGTTCTCTCTTGGTAATCCAAGATTGCTTTCGTGTTTCTTAAGTAAAGTTTACGATAACGATATAATCTTATCAAATATTATCAACTTATTCTTTGAGGCAAAGGATAATTAGATGCATTGTATCTGGAAAGGGCTTGTAGAGTTGGTGGATGACCCCAAGATTTACTCGCAGAGTCTCGCGAATATTTGATCATATCTCTGATTTGAACGACGATTATACGGCTAGATCATGCATCTACCATATGAGAAGGTTTGGACTTGGGTAAGTGTGCGCATATAAGAACCTTAGATGGACTCACGCCGAGGCCCCTGTATTTATATCACCATAAGCCCACAAATCTTCGGTCGAAGATGAGCAACGAGTTCGGCTAATGACTTCTCAATAGCAATCTGGAAGGCGTACTCGGCTCCTAAGGCTCTGCAAGCTTGCTCGAACTGAGCCTTTCTCAGGGTCTAGTATCGAGTCATAACTTTCCTTATTCTTAACAGAAAGGAAAATCTGATAGTCAGATCTCAGATTGGCTTTTCCTTATGATTCACCTCTCAAGTCATAACTTTTCTTATTCTTGAAAGAACGAAAAATCTGACAATTAGAGCTCGGATGTGTTTATATTCAAATACTACTTATATTGATACCTAGTCCCAAGATTTACTCTAATCTTCGACCAACATTGACAACTAGCATTTATAAGAGGAAATAATATTGATCGTGATTGAAAATGAAGCTTGAATATTATTATTAATATTGGTCGTCTATATATATAACTTACAGCTGGAATACAAAAGATAACAATTGTAGTGCCCCGACCCGCAAGATGTCTCATAATGGATGGTTGGTTCGATGAAGCCTTGTTGGACTTGGAAATATGCGAAGAATCGCTTGGAAGGCTACGCGATTGTGGCAGGGATCGTCTTATAAAAGTGAGTAGTGTTGAACCCTTCGAAGATCCTTTAGCTTCACGCTTAATAAAAAGGATAGTATGCTATGTTTACTCGTTGAGTTGCTGAATAATATCTTGCATGAAAGTCAGAAAGATAATGAAAGATAATTAATCATATGATCCGAAAACTGTTGCGAATCATTTTAGCGATTGTGTGCTTCGAATCATTCCATGAATTGTATGCTTGCATGCTTGGCAATGAAATACTTGACAGGTGAAGGAAAAGTCCCAAATACTTGGACGGTGAGTATATCGAGCCTTAGCTCGATGAATAGATGGTAACGCAGATAATAAGACCCAAGAACTGGATATTGAGTATGTTGAATTATGTCCGAATGAACGTATGCTAAACGGATACTAAGTCCCAAGAATTGGGCGCTGAGTACATTGAGTTTTGGTTGGAAAGATGTATGGTATCAAAGATGTGGGAAAGGAATTGGGTATCAACATTCTATTATTCCGTCGCTGAGTTGATTACACCAAGACCCTGGAATGAGAAAGATGGCAATTTGAATGAGAATGATGGTTTATTGAGAAAGATGGCTTATATACTTAGTTTTTCTTATCATGCATTATATGCATTCTTCATAGATAAGTTGCATATATTTACATGGTCATGGACAACATGTTGACAAGGTGGTTCCTCGAACGGTATTCCAAGGCCTTCAAAATCGATTTGTCCTAGGGGAACCTCATGCTGAAGTAGTAGCACGGTATGTGGGACCTTTAGTGGGGCTAGCTGCCCGCACTGCAAGGGGCACAGTTATACCTGTAAGATAGTCTAAGATGGCGTATTGCCAGTGACCTTCATATAGATAAGTCCCATGATAATGATGTCTTAAGCAAGAAGAGTAAGTTATTACTCAATTACATGGATGTATGTCGGCTATTGGTAAGAAATCACATGAACGGTGACAATTATATTGAATTATGATATTGTTCCTAACAATGTCTTGTGCGGGCTGAGTAAGTATTATAAATGTACAGGACGACTACACGATCGTGGGTGAGAATTACCGAAAAGGATGACATCATATGTTTTACATTATGCTGGCTATAAAATGCATGTTTTACTTCTGTCGGATATGAACTGCTAATTGACCCTAAGGCAACGAGAAAGACCACTTTTATAACATGATTACTTAGTGTTGTCTTCTTAGGTGAGTTGGGCCAGCACTGCTCTCAAGTACATTGATGATGTAGTGACCCACGTTGTGGGCAATATTTCAGGTGCTCGTACATAGGGAAATCGTTTGATCAGTGGTTGGCATCGATGAATAGGATGGGTGCGCAGAATCTCTTCTTACAAGATGATATCTTCTGCTATACGTGACATAATGTATGGAACCGTGTAACTCAGATGAACCAGTGAGATTGTAAGCAAAGTCGGCATGTTGTAAAAGCCTAAATGGCAAGTGTATACTCAGTTGGCTATTCAATGTCATGTTATCTATTGTAAACTCTATATTCAGCTGCAAGTCTTGTAATCTATTACGATTATCAATAAATAGATACATTTCTTCATATCTTGTCGTGACTTTAATTTATCTGCTTGTTTTGCTGTGTTGTCGTTGTTTTCTGAGAAATACCAGGAGCGGTAATGGTTTTGCCTTGTACAAGTGCAATCTAGACTTGTACGGCATCACGCCCAGTGGCTAGATTTCGATCATCCGGGATCGGGGCGTGACATAATGGTATCAGAGCACAGCTTTACGTCCTTGGATTCTTATTTTGATTTGTTCAATCAAAGTTGCTTTTGTGATAATTCAAAGCTGCCGCGATGACTCAAACGTTACTTCCACGATTACTTAAAGTTGCTTCCATGATAAAATCAAAGTTGCCTCTATGATGACTCAAAGTACTTCTGTCACTCCAGTTTTCCGTTATATGTATTTTCGTGTGCGTATACGAGATTTCTGGCATTTATCAGGTGGACCGTAGTTAGACTTGTTTTGCTTAGCCTAGTCTTGGTTTAATCTGGACTTGGTTTATTGATCGGTTTAGTTCAATTTGACTTGGTTTGGCTTGGCTTGGCTTGGCTTGGCTTGAGATGGAGATGGATGATATATAACCCAACTACTTCTCTCTCTCTCCTCATTCACTTCTTCATTTACTTCTTCATCTTCTTCATTTACTCCTCCCACCTACCAAGTCCTAGGCAAGTGCAACTTGCTTCATGGAGGAACTCCATTTTTGTTGTTCCATTGTCTTCCTCACGAGATTCTAAGACACTTTAATACTTGACATTTTTAATTTCCATGGTTTATTTCTTGTAGATCTAAGTTGGTTGTATTTTTGGTTTTCTTGGGTTTTGATCAACCAAACTTTATTATTTTTAAGTTTTGATTGTTCTATGTTGTAGAGAATTCAATTTTACCCAAAATGGACCTTTGAAAAGTTAGATTTTGACTTGTTTTGAGGAAGTTATGGCCAAAATAAGATTTGAGCATTTTTTAGTTCATCTGTGCTGAATTTGGCAGGAATGAATAGTACCGCAGCCGTAGGAATGAATAGTATCGCATGAATAATGCCACAGCCGCAGGAATGAATAGTGCTGCAGCCACAGGAATGAATAGTGCCGCATGGATGAATAGTGCCGTATGGCTTGCATAGTGCCGCAGAAGGCTACATAGTGCCGCAGAAGGCTGCATAGTACCACAGAATGCCGCATAGGGCCTATTTTGGCTGTTTTTGGCTGCTTTAAGTCCTATTTGGCTGAATTGTGGCCAAAATTTCTTCCAACTCCCAACATGAAAGTTGTAGATCTTTTTCTTAGCTTCAAGAATATGTTACTAGCTCAAGTTTCTTTCATACATGATAATGTAAAGATATAACACGATAGTGGCCTGTTAAGGCGTACTCTTAACCAGTAACATGACATGATAGTGGCCCGTCGTGGCGCACTCTTGACAAGCACCCTTGACATGATAATACATGATAGTTGCTCGTCGTGGCACACTCTTGATAAGTAAACCCAACATGATAATATCGATATGCTGTTGTGACGGCTATCTTGACTTGCTAAGCAACTTTTGTCTTGACACCGTGGGTGTTTGTGCTTGTATAAGCTACATGTCTCGTCTTGCATCATGTCTAGGACATGAATTCCTGGTTACCACGGTCAGGGATTCATACTGAATCTTACTAGGATAAAGACTAGTTTGATCATGTAGTTCATGAAGAGATTTTCTAACTACAGGCAGTCCCGTTATCTGGGCGCTCTAATTGGACTTGTAGCCTGCCGTCGAGTAGGGCATATTTCCAGCACACTGTCATGTGTTGCACCCCCAAGTCACCTAATCCAACTCTCTCAACTTGTGATCGGATAACCTAGATTAAGTCTGTAGGGCTTGTGGCTGTTGGAACATCTCAGTGCATCTTGTTAGTAATTAAGCTTGTGATAACCCTAGTTAGCTAAAGTATCAAGCCGTACTCATTGCTTGGCCGTGATTGATGGATAGAGTCCCGTCTAGTCTTGTCTAGGCAAGACCTCTACATGGTTATTTCTGCACATTACTGTTATGCTTTACCTTATCGATTATTGGTTAGAGACTAAGTTCTGTTCAGGTGAAGGGTTACCACCCCGGTCCTTGTTTGAATTACGGGTTGTAACCTGGCTACCAGAATAGTCCCTTAGTTGTCTTATCGTTTATCACCTTGTTTTCCCTAACTCATGTCTTTTATTATCATTTATGTTCTCATGTGCTAATATGCTGGTTTTAGTTCTTAAGTGAAGCCTCCCTTGTGGCACTTGCTCTTTCTGGGGTCTGACCCTGCTGGTTTTGTATGGCCAGATTTCGGAGTAGCACTCGAGGATCTTCCATCCTTCCAGCCGGATGGTGAACACTAGGCGCAACCCTGGCAACGAGTGGGTTTTATTTTGCTCTCCCACTCTATTGTAAATTATTCTTTTGAGACGTTTAGCCGCCGAGCAAGTGTTAGCTCGTGTTGAATTTACATTCCTGTCTGCCTAAGGGCTGTAGCATGATTGACAAATCCTAGGGTCGATCATGTATGACTTAAACTCTTGCTAGTCTTCGTATTTTGTATGACTAGCTTCATGATCATCTGAATATGTAATATTTGGGATGCCTTACTTTATATGTCTGATGATCTATCATCTTGTTAAATTACTTGCTTGCTTGAGATTGAGACACTAGGCTTGTTCTTGACCATAAGTGACTGTTGGCTTGTAGTAAACCCTCATGCATCTAGACAGCCGTGACCGTATGGCGAGGTAGGATTCACTTTAATGTACGTAGCTGGCTGTGTCTGTTCTCCACTCTCCAGTATTCTGGTTCTGGGACGTGACACGGTTTAAGTGGTGGCCCATGCAGGTCTTGTAAATCAAGATATGTGAGTGTTTCACTGAATAGATGTCTCAATCAGCACTCGCCCTTGATCTCTAATTATTTCTTCTAATCATTTTGAAATCTTGACCTGATCACATGTTTATATCCTCGATCTATCATGGCCCTTCCTTATTGTTCCCCATGTCATTTCTTCAGCGGCATTGTTCATGGTCCTACTGATCAGCAAGGCGGAGCACCTCCAGTGAACCAGCAGCAACCTGGAGACCAAGCCCAGCATTCAGGAGTGGCCTCCCGAGTCATACATTCCGGGGATCTAGAGCCCCCAGTTCAACCCGTCCAGCCTGCAGAGCCCGACAATGGAACCCTGGTGGGTCTCATCAGGGAATTGCTTGCATCTCAAAATCGTCGGACTCATTAGTACCCCCAGTACAGCCAGCCTAGCCTGTGAGGCTGGATGATGGAGTCTTGGTCGGACTCATCATAGAGTTGCTTGCATCACAGGATCGTCGAGGTGATGCATTGTACTAGACAGTACAAGATGCCTTGAGCAGAGGTGGTCATCAAGGTAACAGTGCGGCCAACAACTTCAAGCGCTTGACCCTCCCTTCTTCGATGGTAGCGAATATGTTATTGTCGCAGATGTTTGGCTGCAAGATATTGAGGTTATTCTAGAAGCAGCCAGGACCCCAGAAGACGAGAAGGTGGCCATGGTGTGCCTGTAGTTATTGGATCTAGCCCGCAGCTGGTGGGCAGTGCAGGCCGTTGGATTAAGGGCACCTATTGCATGGACAGTATTCCGTAAGAGATTCCAGACCAAGTATTTTGATGCTGTAGCTCGGTATGATCTACAGACGAGGTTCACTAACTTGAAGCAGATGGGCAGGACGGTCGATGGATATGCGAGTGAGTTCTCCAGGCTTAGTCGGTTTGCTCCCACCTTGGTGGCAACCGAGTTCGACAGAGCTCAGCGGTTCCAGCAAGGACTGCACCTAGAGATTTTACTGGCGGTGGAGCAGTTTGAGCATCAGACCTTCGATGCAGTATTGAGAGCAGCTAGAAGACATGAGTATACCTTCCAAAGGATTGTGGACCGGACCGAAAGTCGGAAGCGGTCTCACGGCCAGATGAACCAGTCTTCAGCACCAGCCCCGACAGCCAGGGCTTTGACCATTGGAGCTCCGAGGCGAGCAGCTTTCGTTGTATTGATTCAGCATTCGACCCTGACATATCCCCAACAGCAGCAGAAGTAGTCTTCCGTAATGGGTTGCACTCATTGTGGGAAGTCAGGGCACGTGGTGTCAGAATGTCGCAGGGCACAGAGATTGTGCTTGGTTTGTGGGGCACCGGACCACAGGGTTGGGAACTGCCCGAATAGGGGGAGTTCCTCTTCATCAACCTTTTCTAGTCCCTCGGTTAGGGGGCCAGCCCCAGCACCAGTTCAGCAGCAGCAGAAGTACCCAATTCCGAGGCCTTTGCCGCCTTAGGCCCAAGTATTTCAGTAGCAGAACCCCCAACAGTATGCACAAGTCCAAGCTCAGACCCAGAACCGCCAGAGAGGTTTCCAGGAGAGGGGACCCAGAGGACACAGTCAAGTGATGGCTTTGACCGTGGAGGAGGAGTTAGCATCCGGTGAGGTAGTGGCAGGTACTATTCTCGCGTCAACTCCTTTCCGACATCAGCATTGTTTGATTCCGGTGCATTGTATTCATTTATGTCTGCACGATTCGCGACACGGATAGGGCTGGAGCCCGAGTCATTATCAGTAAGGCTTAATATAGTTACTGGTAACGAACTTGTGGGAGTAGATTGTAGTGCCTATTGTTCGTATTACGTATTTTAGAATACGTGTACGTAATCTGACTCGTATTGCTTGAACTCCTGGCTTGGTTCGGCTTGTTTGGGTTGGCTTGGTTCGGCTTGGGTTGCTTATTGGTTCATCATGAACCAAGGAGAGAACCCTTACCTACCACCATCATCTCCATTTATTAACCCCAACCACCTTTCTCTCTCTTCATTTATTTTTTTCATTACTGCTCTTCTTCTTCCTCACCGACCCCCCACCGTAGGCAAGTACAACTTGCTTCACGATGGATTTCAAGTTTTATTGTTCCATTATCTTCTTTACATGATTATAAGCCTCTTTAGAACTTGAAGTTTTTAATTTTGATGGATAGATTCTTCTAGATCTACTTTATAACTTTCAGTTCATGGAGTTTTCTTGGTTTTGATCTACTAAAACTTATTATTTTCGAAATATAATAGTTCCATGAGCAAGAGCACGAAATTTCGTGTGAATTTGGTTTTTGATTTACCTCATTTCGAGTTAAAATGAAGTTTTTATGGCCAAAACAAGTTTTCTGAATTTTCATGTCGGCTGAAGAATGTGGTGCTGGCGTAAAATAAAATTTTACGCAGGGAAGCTAGCGTAAAATCGTATCTTACGCAGGAAGGCTTGCGTAAAATTGAAATTTTACGCTGGGAACCCTGAAATTGCGTATTTTACGCTGGATTGTATCCAGAATGTAAAATTTTACGTTGGAAACCCTGAAATTGCGTATTTTATGCTGGATAGTACCCAGAATGTGAAATTTTACGCTGGAACCCTCCCCTTTTTCATATTTTACGCAGAATTAAATTTTTGGCATAAAAAATGCACAGAATGACTGTTTTTGCCAAATTAAGCTATTTTCTAGCCATAATTTCGAAAAACTTAAAACATGAAAATTTTAGATCTTTGTCTTGCCTTTCCGAATATTTCTGGAGCACCTCGTTTTAAGTTTGTATGTGGAAGTTATGCCCCATCTCCCTGAGCCGCATGATTCTCCCACAACTCTTGCACCCTGACACTTATACCAGGTTAAATATTAATTTTAAATAATGACATGACATGATAGTGACCCGTCGTGGCGCACTCTTGACAGTGTATTTGACATGATATATATCTCGAATGTTGTTGCGATGGCTAGCATGTCATGGCAGAATTGAATGGCCTGGACACCGTGGGTGAATGTGTTTGTACTAAATGAACCGGTAATATTTGCATCATGTCTAAGGCAGGGATCCCTGAGTACCACGGTTAGGGATACCTACAGTAATTGACTAAGGCTAATAAACTAGAATAATTCAGTAGACATGAAGGAATTCCCAGCTACAGGCAATTCCGTTATCTGGGCGCATTAAGTGGACTTGTAGCCTACCGATGAGTAGGGCACATTTCCAGCACACAGTCACGTGTTGCATTCTCCATAAACGGACATTCGACCCGGATAACCGGATGGTCTGCAGGGCTTGTGGCTGTTGGGATAATCTCATTGCATCTTGCTAGTAACTAGGCCTGTGATAACCCTAGTTAGTTAAAAGTATCAAGCCGTACTCTTGATTGGCCGTGATTGATTGGATGGAGTTTATCCCAGCTTAGTCTTGTTTCGATCCTGTATAAGATTGTGACATGACATGATTACTTGTGCTTGTCTTAACAATAACGATCAGGGGTCCATTTCTGTTCAGGTGAAGGGTTACAACCCCGGTCCTTGTTTGGTTTAAGGGTTACAGTCTGGCTGCTTGAATGGTTTCCTCGTACTCAATTTATTATTGTTATCTCTATTATTATTATGATCAGTTCTTTTATAAGCTCTCTTTAAATATTCTATTATGATATGCTGGTTTTAGTTCATAAGTGAAGCCTCCTTTGTGGCACTTGCTCTTTCTGGGGTCTGACCCAGCTGGTTTTGTATGACCAGATATCGGAGCAGTCCCAGAGGATCTACCTAACCTCCAGCCAGATGGTGACCACCAGGCGTAACCCTGGCAACGAGTGGGTTTCTTTTTGTCCTCCCACTTTATTGTAAAATTATTCTTTTGAGGCGTTTAGCCGACGAGCACGTGTTAGCTCGATTGTACCTTTACTTACTGTCTGCCTACGGGCTGTAACATGATTGACAGATCCTAGGTTTGATCATGTACGACTGAACTCCTGCTAGTCTTGACATTTTGTACGACTAGCTTCATGATCATCCAATATGTAATGTATGGGACGCCTTGCTATTATATATTTGGTGCTCTGACATCTTGTAACTATTATTGCTTGCTTGATATTGAGACAATAGGCTTGTTCATGACCATAGGAGACTGTTGGCTTGTAGTTAAACCCTCATATATCTAGACAGCCGTGACCGTATAGTGAGGTGGATTCCATTTCATTATACGTAGCTGGCTATGTATGCCCCCGCTCTCCAGTATTCTGGTTCTGGGGCGTTATATGGTTTAAGTGGTGGCCCATGCAGGGCTTGTAAAACAAGATGTGTGAGGGTTTACCGAATAGATGTCTCAATCAGCACTCGCCCTTGATCTCTGCCCCTATCCTCTTGATCCTTGAAAATCTTGACCTGAACACATGCTTGTATCGTTGATCTGTCCTGGTCCTTCCTTATTGTTTTCTATGTCATCTTCTTCAGCGATATTTTTCATGGACCTGCCGATCAGCAAGACGGAGCACCTCCCGTGGACCAGCCGCAACCTGGAGATCAAGCCCAGCATTCAGGAGTAGCCTCCAGAGTCGTACCTACCGGAGGAGAACCACCAATTCAGTTCGTCCAGCCTGCAGAGCCTGATGATGGCACTTTGGTAGGTCTCATCAGGTCCCTATTAGCTTCCCAGGATCGTCGCGGAGATGCCTTGTATTAGGCAGTGGCAGATGCTCTAGGCAGAGGTGGACATCATGGGAACAGTGCAGCGAACAGCTTCAAGCGCATGAACCCTCCATTCTTCGACGGCAGTGAAGATGCGATCGCTGCAGATGCTTGGCTTCAGGACACGGAGGTGGTTCTAGAAGCAGCCAGGACCCCAGAAGCAGAGAAGGTGGCCGTAGTGCGCCTGCAGTTACTAGATCTTGCCCGCAGCTGGTGGGCAGCGCAGGCCGATGGTTTAGTGGCCCCTATTTCATGGGCAGTATTCAGGAAGAGATTCTAGACCAAGTATTTTGATGCTGTAGCTCGGTACGACCTACAGACCAGGTTCACCAATCTAAAGCAGATGGGCAGGACGGTCGATGGATATGCGGCCGAGTTTCTCCAGGCTTAGTCGGTTTGCTCCCACCTTAGTGGCGACCGAGTTCGATAGGGCCCAGTGGTTCCAGCAGGGGCTTCACCTGGAGATTTTAGACTTTTGATGCAGTATTGAGGGCAGCCCGGAGGCATGAGTATACCTCCCAGAGGATCGTGGATAGGACCGGAGGTCGGAAGCGATCCCACGGTCAGATGAATCAGTCTTCGGCACCAGCCCCGGCGCCAGGACTTTGACCATTGGAGCTCCGAGGCGGGCGGCCTCAGTAACGTCGGTTCAGCATTCCACTCCGACGCACCCTCAGCAGCAGAAGCAGAAGCAGTCTTCCGCGGTAGGATGTTCACACTGCGGGAAGCCGGGACATGTAGTATCTGATTGTTGCAGAGCGTAGGAATTGTGCTTGGTTTATGGTGTCCCGGACTACAGGGTTGGGAACTGCCCGAACAGGGGGAGTTCATCGGCTTTCTCTAGTCCTTCAGTTAGAGGACCAGCACCAGTCCAATAGCAGCAGCAGCTGCAGTACCCATTCCCGAGGCCATTGCCGACGCAGGCCCAGGCGTTCCAGCAGCAGAGGCCGCAACAGTATGCCCAACCCCAAGCCCTGATCCAGAACAGACAGAGGAATTTTCAGCAGAGGGGGCCCGCACCCAGAGGACATGGTCAAGTGCTGGCCTTGACCATGGGAGAGGAAGGAATAGCACCCGGTGAGGTAGTGGCAGGTACTATTCTCGTCAACACCTTTCCAGCTTCAGTATTATTTGATTCTGGTGCCTCGCATTCATTTATGTCTGCACGATTCGTGACACGGATATGACTGGAACCCGAGTCATTATCAGTAAGGCTCAATATACTTACTGGTAACGGTCTTGTGGGAGTAGATAGAGTATTTTCCTTATGCCGGGTCGTAGTTAGCGGTAGAGAGTTTTCCGCTGGGTTAATAGAATTCCCGATGGCCGATTATGATGTGGTCTTAGGGATGGATTGGTTGAAGGACCAGTATGCCAGGATAGATTGCCATATTGGCAGGTTGCTTTTAGCATCCCAGGCGAGCCGGAGTTTTCCTTCTCCCGAGGCGAAGTTGAACCTTCTCCTCCCGTATTGCGGATGGCAGTAGTAGCAGTGCAGTTGCCCCGGATCGTCGAGGAGTTTCCAGATGTTTTCCCAGAAGAGCTTCCAGGAATGCCGCCAGAGCGAGAGATCGAGTTCACCATAGACTTGATCCCCTGGACCGCACCTGTGTCAGAGAGAGTCTACAGGATGGCGCCGTCAGAATTGGAGATATTGTACAAAATGATTGAAGAACTCAGGACCAAGGGATTCATTCGTGCTAGTGGATAGCCTTGGGGAGCCCCGATACTTCTTATAAAAAAGAAGGATGGTACGTCCAGATTATGTGTTGACTATCGTACCTTAAACTCAGTAACAATCAAGAACAGATATCCTCTCCCAAGGATAGATGACTTGTTTGATCAACTCAGAGGAGCAGCAGTATTCTCGAAGATAGATTTGCGGTCAGGGTACCACCAGATTAGAGTCAGAGAGCAGGACATCCCGAAGACGGCATTCAGATCTAGATATGGACATTAGGAGTTCCTTGTTACGCCATTTGGAGCAACCAATGCGCCAACTATATTTATGGACCTCATGAATCGCATCTTTATGCCTTATTTGGATCAGTTCGTGATTGTGTTCATAGACGACATCCTGGTCTATAGCAAGAGTGAAGCGGAGCATGAGCAGCATCTCAGAGTTGTCCTCCAGATTCTCAGAGAGCACCAGTTGTATGCCAAGTTCAGTAAATGCAAGTTCTGGCTCGATCGCATTTCGTACTTAGGTTGTATCATTACCAGAGGAGGAGTAGAAGTGGATTCCCAGAAGATCGTGGCTATCGTTGTTAGGGTTATATACTAAAAGCATCACTTTTGTAGTAACCTTATTTTCTTAAATTTTGAATGAGAATCATATGGGCAAATGTTTGCATATTGTATTTGTTGCAAGTGTTAATGCAATTGTCTGATATTCTATATTGTAGATAATATGGTGTGTGATGTCACACAGAAGATCATATTATCAGTTTCTTATGGAGTATATAAATAGTTCACAACCTAGATGGACATGGACAATCTATTGGAAAGGTTGTAGTGTAATCTGGTATTAGTCTATCTTGACTATAGGTTTACACTATTACACTTTGTGTGTATTGAACATGACCACTTGAGGTTGTTCTCTTTGTACTGACTACATAAGGAAACAAACACCTCTGTTATTATGGATGCTTGTACTCTTAATCCGGATATAATAACGGATATGTATATACAATATGCATTACTTTGACTCATAAAAGAGTGAGATTCATTATGGATCAACAACCTCTATGAATTGGGTAATAACATTGTATGTATGATGGGCTGTTGATTATAAATAGAATCCATGTCCCGATACATCGGGTTGATGATGTCCTCTTAAGGAGCTCATAAGGATTGTCATGTAAACCCTGCAGGTGGATTATATCCGACATGACAAATAAAGTTGAGCGGTACTACTTAAGGATAAAAGATGTCGAATCAATATAGTTGTCAGTAACTTAATTTGATTGGCGGACATACGATATCTTAACATGGGGAGCCAAACGAGCATATAATAAAAGGAGCCCACAAACATAATTTGGGATTAGGGAGGTAGTGCAACAATAGCTCATTAGTGGACCGAGCTATTGTTAATGGGCCTGGATTGTGTGTTCGGGCTGAACACGGGATATCCAGATCCGTTAGGAGGCCTAACCCTAATTTTTTCTCATGGTCCCTGCCGTAGCCTATATATATCCTCTATTCTCTGGCCGCCAGATTACTGATCAGAAATCTAAAATTTTCTCTAAATTCGTGATTCACGTAAGGATAGAAAGAGAGTGCTGCCAAGGAGAAGAAAAAATTGGGAGATCGTCGCCCATACGACGTCCAACTCGAGGAAGGAATACGTGCAGAAGATCTTGGGATTGTCCGCTCGAGATTGCCAGGAATTACTTGTCTCCTTTTCGTCGCAGGTATAATTCGTGAACCCTAGTTTCCGCCTATGAAGGGTTAGAACACGTATTAGATCTGTTTAACTTTCTATCGATCAATACGCACACCAAAGGAAGGGTCCTGGGAATCCCCAGTTCTATCAATCGTAACGTGGCCAGTGCCCAGCACAGTTGTAGAAGTTCGCAGTTTTCTTGGATTGGCCGGCTACTACCGACGATTTGTTTCGGACTTCGCTCGGATTTCAGCACCACTGACGCAGTTAACCCGCAAGGATGTGCAATTTGCTTGGACATCAGAATGTCAAAATTCTTTTGAGAAGTTGAAGCGAAGCTTGATGACGGCACCCATTCTTACACTTCCAGATGGGACCGGAGGATTCTCATTATATTGTGATGCTTCAGGCAGAGGTTTAGGATGTGTTTTGATGCAGCATGGGAAGGTAATAGCTTATGTGTCACGACAACTTCGTGATCATGAGAGAAATTACCCAACCTACGACTTGGAGCTGGCAGCCGTGGTGTTTGCACTAAAGCTTTGGAGACACTACTTGTATGGAGATAGGGTGGAGATTTTCACCGACCATAAGAGCCTGAAGTATGTGTTCACTCAGAAGGATCTTAACATGCGTCAGAGGAGATGGCTAGAGCTGCTTGTGGATTATGATGTCAACCTGCAGTACCATCCTGGGAAGGCCAACGTTGTTGCAGATGCATTGAGCAGGAGGGCCGGAGTTTACTTTTTGACAATACAACCAGAATTATTACCAGATCTTCAGAAGATGGGTATAGAAGTTGTCCTTCCTACCAGCGTGGCATTGATGGCCAGCATGCAAGTTCAGTCCAGTATAGTTGAGAGAATCAAGATAGCTCAGTCCTCCGATTCTAAGCTTCAGTGGCTTAGGACAGAATGTATAGCAGGCCGAAGACCAGAATTATGTATTCATGAGGACGGTACACTTCGACATGGTAAGCGTCTTTGTATATCCAGTGGAGATATCAGACAGAAAGTCATGACCGAAGTTCACAGTTCTCAGTATTCGATTCATCCCGGTGGCACGAAGATGTACCAAGATATCCGTCAGCACTTTTGGTGGAATGGCATGAAGAGGGAGATAGCCCGGTTTATCTCTCGATGTTTGGTTTGCCAACAAGTTAAAGCTGAACATCAGAGGCCGGCTGGACTACTTCAGCCCTTGCCAATTCCAGAATGGAAGTGGGAGCATATAACCATGGATTTCGTGACTGGATTACCTAGATCCCCAGCTGGTAGAGATGCTATCTGGGTTATAGTTGACCGGCTCATGAAGGTGGCCCACTTTCTTTCGTTCAGAGTTGGTCAGTCGACGGCTCAGCTGGCAGAGATGTACCTTAGGCAGGTAGTCAGGATGCATGGAGTACCAGTCAGTATCACCTCGGACAGAGATTCGAGATTTACGTCGCACTTTTGGCGTAGTCTGCAAGAGAATTTGGGAACTCGCCTCCAGTTCAGCTCAGCATATTACCCACAGACAGATGGCCAGTCAGAACACACGATCCAGACTCTCGAAGATATGTTGAGATCTTGTACACTTGACTTCGGCGGTTCGTGGGAAGATCACCTGCACCTGGTGGAGTTCTCGTACAACAACAGTTTCCAAGCTAGCATCCAGATGGCACCGTTCGAGGCACTGTATGGTAGGAAATGCAGATCCCCACTAGTATAGGACGATGTTGGAGAAAGGCAGATGCTTGGTCCTGAGTTGATCACTCAGACAGTTGAGGTGGTCAGGAGAGTTAGAGATCATCTTCGCGTTGCACAAGATCGTCAGCGCCATTGGGTCGAATCTCATCGGCGTCCCCTTGAATTTTTTGTCGACGACCATGTATTCCTGAGGATCTCGCCTAACCGTGGCATCATTCGTTTCAGCGTACGGGGAAAGCTTAGTCCTAGGTATATAGCACCGTTCGATATCCTGGAGCGAGTAGGAGATGTGTCCTATCGTCTCGCTCTTCCGCCGTCTCTGAGTGGCGTGCATGATGTGTTCTATGTATCCCAACTGCGACGGTATATCCCGGACCCGAGCCACATCCTGGATCATTCGAAATTGGTTGTTGGTACCAACCTTTCGTATGAGGAGAGGTCCGTGTCTATATTGGACCGAAGAGAGAAGATACTCAAGAACAAGACTATCAAGTTAGTCCGAGTTGCTTAGGGTCATCACTCTTTGGGTGAGTCAACATGGGAGCGTGAGGATGATATCCGATCGCGATATCCCGACTTGTTTGACTCGTGAGGTATAATATCTTTCTTATGCCTTCGATTTCTTGCTTGCATGAATAATTGCTTGATTGCTTGACTAGTATAGCTTGCCTGTGACTAGTATAGCTTGTCCTTGCATCTCTAGCCTCTTGATTAAATTCTGAGGACGGAATACTTTTAAGGTAGGGAGAGTTGTAATGCCTATTGTTCGTATTACGTATTTTAGAATACGTGTACGTAATCTGACTCGTATTGCTTGAACTCCTGGCTTGGTTCGGCTTGTTTGGGTTGGCTTGGTTCGGCTTGGGTTGCTTATTGGTTCATCATGAACCAAGGGGGAGAACCCTTGCCTACCACCACCATCTCCATTTATTAACCCCAACCACCTTTCTCTCTCTTCATTCAATTTTTTTATTACTGCTCTTCTTCTTCTTCTTCCTCACCGACCCCCCACCGTAGGCAAGTGCAACTTGCTTCACGATGGATTTCAAGTTTTATTGTTTCATTCTCTTCTTTACATGATTATAAGCCTCTTTAGAACTTGAAGTTTTTAATTTTGATGGATAGATTCTTCTAGATCTACTTTATAAGTTTCAGTTCATGGAATTTTCTTGGTTTTGATCTACTAAAACTTGTTATTTTTGAAAACTAATAGTTCCATGAGCAAGAGCACGAAATTTCGTGTGAATTTGGTTTTTGATTCACCTCATTTCGAGTTAAAATGAAGTTTTTATGGCCAAAACAAGTTTTCTGAATTTTCATGTCGGCAGAAGAATGTGGTGCTGGCGTAAAATAAAATTTTACGCAGGGAAGCTGTCACCCTCATTCCCCGTATTTCTTGTATTTCGTATTTATACTCGTATCTGGATTTTGGCATGTATTTTTATTTTTCTCAGCTTGTGGAATTTCGGTATTTCTCGTATTTTGGGTTTTGGCATGGTTCGGTTTTAATTGGTTGGATTGGTTCGGTTTGGTTTGGTTTATGTGTTGGATCACCGTAACCTATGCTACCCCTCATCCCCACCACAACTCCCCCTCTTTATAACCCCCACCTACCACTCTCTCTCCTCATAACTTCCACCATTAAATTCCTTCTTCTCCTTCCTTTACACAACTCTCCTAACCCTAGGCAAGTGCACCTTACCACTTCATGAGAGCCCTATTTTCTTGGTTCATTTGCTAGATTAGGACATGGTGATCAACATTAGAACTTGGTGTTTTGTGATTTGAAGTCTCCTTTGCTCTAGATCTAAGTTATTTCTATTTTCGGATTTTATATGGTTTGATCTCTTTAAGTTGGATTTTCATGGGTTTTGGTGTTTCCAAGTGGAAGAGCATTCAATTCTACCCAAGTTGGAACTTTGGAAATCTGGATTTGGAGTTCGGATGGCCAAGTTATGATGCTTTGAAGCCTTGGGTTCATCCATGATGTTCTTGCTGTTTGGAGAAGACAGTGAGCAGTGTGCAGAGCTATTTAGCTTACGCACCCAGAGCTACGCGCGCTCTTTAGCGCTGCGTACGCAGGCTTGAGTACGCTTCCTGTTGGAAGCGTGTCTCCTTCAGAGTGCGTGACTTTCACGTACACTGTCTCCTTGAGTGTGCGTGACTTTCACGAACACTGCTCCCTTCAGCGTGCGTGACTTTTCACCTACGCTGCTCCCTGTAGCGTGCGTGACTTTTTACCTATGCTGCTCTCTCAGCGTGCGTGACTTTTCACCTATGCTGCTCCCTTGAGCGTGCGTGACTTTTCACCTACGCTGCTCCCTGTAGCGTGCGTGACTTTTCACCTACGCTGCTCTCTCAGCGTGCGTGACTTTTTACCTACGCTGTCTCCTGCGTGCGTGACTTTTGTACGTACGCTGCTCCCTTGACCCCTTGCTTAACCTATTGGCTCTTGGAGTTTTGGTCTTATTTCTTTAAGCTTGGCTTTTCTATTGTCCTGTATATTGATATTTTATTGGATATTTTATGCCCATTTTATATCCTTACGCCTTTTGTCATAAACTTGATTTTACTTAATATGTTTGGAATGACTGTTGTACATGGCATGGTATGACAAGGAACTAGCATAACACGACAGTGACCCGTAGTGGTGCACTCCTGACATGACCAACCTGACATAATAGTGGCCCGTCGTGGCGCACTCCTGACAAGTACCCTGACAGGATTTATCTTGATAATTTAACTTGACTTGCCTTAACACCGTGGGTGGTTCTTTCTTGCTTGCTTGTTAAATCCACTTGTCCTGTCTTGCATCATGTCTAGGATGGGACTCCCACGGTCAGGAGTACCTACTAAAATGGATTAAGGTTAATAACTAGAATAACACAGTAGTCATGAAGAGATGACACAGCTACAGGCAATCCCGTTACCTGGGCGCTCTTGGGATCTGTAGCCTGCCGTCGAGTAGGGCACATTTCCAGCACACCGTCGAGTGTTACACCCTCTAAGTCACCTAAGGGTACATTTATCCCCCGGGCGATGTACCCACCTGAATTCAACCCTAATCTTTCGTCTTGGGTAGCCTGGATGGTCTCCAGGGCTTGTGGCTGTGGAACAATCTCACTGCATCTAGTTAGTAATTAGGTCTGTGATAACCCTAGTTAGTTAAAGTAGTAAGCCGTAGGATCTGCTTGGCCGTGATTGATTGAATGAGGTATAACCAGTCTAGCTATGTCTTGATCCCATACAAGATTGTTTTCTGTCTTGATTTTCTTGCATTATTATCTTGCCGATAAATGGTGGGAAACCAAGTTCTGTTCAGATGAAGGGTTACAACCCCGGTCCTTGTTTGGTTTACGGGTTGTAACCTGGCTATCAGAATAGTTCCATGGTTATCTCGTCGTATATCACCCTGCCATGTTTTCGTAAGTTTTAATTTTAATATTAGATTTTCTTGTGTTGATTGCTGGCTTTTGTTCTTATTTCGTGGCCCCCTTGTGGCACTTGCTCTTTATGGGGTTGACCCAGCTGGTTTTGTGTGGCCAGATTTCGGAGCAGCTCCCGAGGATCTACCAAGCTTCCAGCCCAATGGTGAACAATAGACGGAACCCGGGCCAAGAATGGGTTTTCCTTTTTGCTCTGCCCACTTTATTGTAAAAATATTCTTTTGAGGCGTTTAGCCGACGAGCACCTGTTAGCTCGATGCACTTTTACTTACTGTCTGCCTACGGGCTGTAACATGATTGACAAATCCTATGGTTGATCATGTATGACTAAACTCTTGCTAGTCCTAACATTTTGTAACGACTAGCTTCATGATCAGCTGAATATGTAATATTTGGGACGCCTTATTATTGTATATTTAATGATCATACATCTTGCAACTTTACTTACTTGTGGTGATTGAGACACTAGGCTTGTTCATGACCATAAGAGACTGTTGGCTTGTAGAAAACCCTCACATATCTAGACAGCCGTGACCGTATATCGAGGTGGTTTCTATTTCAATATACGTAGCTGGCTATGTCTGCCCCCGCTCTCCAGTATTCTGGTTCTGGGGCGTGACACGGTTTAAGTGGTGGCCTATGCAGGTCTTGTAAATCAAGATGTGTGGGGGTTTACCAGATAGATGTCTCAATCAGTACTCGTCCTTGATCTCTGTTCGTATCTTCTGAATCCCTGGATTCTTGCCCTGATCCTGTGCTTATATCATTGATCTGTCCTGGTCCTTTCCTTATTGTTCCTTGTGTCGTCTTCTTCAGCGGCACTGTACCTGGTCCTACCGATCGACGAGGTGGAGCACGTCCCGTGGATCAGCAGCAACCCGGAGATCAAGCTCAGCATTCCGGAGTAGCCTCCAGAGTTGTGCCTACTGGAGGAGAGTCACCAGTTCGGCCCGTCCAACCCGTCGAGCCAGATGATGGTACCTTAGTAGGCCTCATCAGAACCTTAATAGCTTCCCAGGATCATCGAAGTGATGTCCTGCACCAGACAGTTCAAGATGCTTTGACCCGAGGCGGACATCCAGGGAACCAAACGGCGAACAGCTTCAAGCGCTTGAACCCTTCTTTCTTCGACGGCACCGAGGATGCGGTTGCCGCAGATGCATGGCTTCAGGATACCGAGGTGGTTCTGGAAGCAGCCAGGACATCCGAGAATGAGAATGTGGCGGTGGTACGCCTGCAGTTGTTGGACTTGGCTCGCAGTTGGTGGGCAGCGCAAGCCATGGGATTAGTGGCACCCATTGCTTGGGCAGTATTTAGAGAGAGATTCCAGACGAAGTATTTCGATGCTGTGGCTCGGTACGATCTGCAGACCAGATTTACCAACTTGAAGCAAGGAGGCAGAACAGTCGACAGTTATGCATCAGAGTTTTCTAGGCTCAGTAGGTTTGCCCCCACCTTGGTGGCGACCGAGTTTGATAGGGCCCAGCAATTCCAGCAGGGGTTGCATTTGGAGATCTTGTTGGCGGTTGAGCAGTTCGAGCACCAGACGTTCGATGCAGTCTTGAGAGCAGCTAGGAGGCATGAGTACACCTTCCAGAGGATCGTGGATAGGACCGGAGGTAGAAAGCGGTCCCACAGTCAAATGCACCAATCATCAGCTCCATCCCCGGCAGTTAGGGGATTGACCATTGGAACTCCGAGGCGGGCGGCCTCAGTAACGTCGGTTCAGCATTCGACCCCGACGTACCCGCAGCAGCAGAAGCAGAAGCAGACTTCCGCGATGGGATGTTCTCATTGCGGGAAGCCAGGACATGTGGTGGCAGATTGTCGCAGGGCGCAGGAATTGTGCCTGGCTTGTGGAGCAGCAGATCATAGAGTTAGAGCTTGCCCGAATAGGAGTAGTTCATCAGCATCCAACCCTTCTAGTTCTTTGGTGAGAGGACCGGCCCCAGTACCAGTTCAGCAGCAGCAGTATCAGTCTTCGAGGCCCTTGCCGCCTCAGTCTCAGGCATTCCAGCAACAGCACCCCCAGCAGTATGCACAAGCCCAAGCTCAGACCCAGAATAGGCAGAGGGGTTTCCAGCAGAGGGGATCAGTAGCCAGAGGACAAGGTCAGGCCATGATGATGGCTATGGAAGAAGAAGTTGCACCAGGTGAGGTTGTGGCAGGTACTATTCTCATCAACTCCTCTCCAGCGTCTGTATTATTTGATTCTGGTGCATCGTATTTATTTATGTCTGTACGATTCGCAACACGGATAGGATTGGGACCCGAGTCATTATCAGTGAGGCTCAATATACTTACTGGTAATGGTCTTGTGGGAGTAGATCGAGTGTTTTCCTCGTGTCGGATTGTAGTTAGCGGTAGGGAGTTCCCCGCTAGATTCATAGAGTTTCCTATGGCAGACTATGATGTAGTCCTAGGCATAGATTGGTTGAGGAACCAGTATGCTAGGATAGACTGCCATATTGGCAGAGTTGTCTTTAGTATCCCCGGCGAGCCAGAGTTTTCATTTTCTAGAGGCACAGTGGAGCCGTCTTCCCCAGCATTGCGGATGGCAGTAGCAGCAGTGCAGTTACCCCGGATAGTTGAAAAGTTTCTAGATGTCTTTCCAGAGGAGCTTCCAGGGATGCCGCCAGAGCGGGAGATTGAGTTCACTATAGACTTGATTCCCGGGACAGCACCAGTATCAGAGCGAGTCTACAGGATGGCGCCTTCAGAGTTGGAAATTTTGTAAAAGATGATTCAAGAACTGAGGACCAAGGGATTCATCCGTGCAAGTGGATCGCCTTGGGGAGCCCCGATGCTTCTTGTGAAAAAGAAGGATGGTACGTCCAGGCTATGTGTTGATTATCGTACCTTGAATTCGGTGACAATCAAGAACAGATACCCTCTTCCGAGGATAGATGACTTGTTTGATCAACTTAGAGGGGCTTCAGTGTTTTCGAAGATCGATTTGCGGTCAGGATACCACCAGATCAGAGTCAGAGAGCAGGACATCCCGAAGACAGCATTCAGATCGAGGTATGGGCATTGGGAGTTCCTTGTTATGCCCTTTGGAGCGACCAATGCGCTGACAGTATTCATGGACCTCATGAATCGTATTTTCATGCCTTACTTGGATCAATTTGTGATCGTGTTCCTAGATGACATCCTGGTCTACAGCAAGAGTGAAGCAGAGCATGAGCAGCATCTCAGAGTCGTCCTCCAGACGCTTAGGGAGCATCAGTTGTACGCCAAGTTCAGTAAATACGAGTTCTAGCTCGATCGCATTTCGTACTTGGGTCACATCATTACCCGAGGAGGAGTGGAAGTGGATCCCCAGAAGATTATGGCTATCGAGTCATGGCCGGTACCCAGCTCAGTGGCAGAGGTTCGCAGCTTTCTTGGATTGGCCGGCTACTACCGACGGTTCGTTTCAGATTTCGCAAGGATTTTAGCGCCGATGACCCAGTTGACCCGCAAGGATGTGCCGTTTGTTTAGACAGCAGAGTGTCAGGAATAATTTGAGAAGTTGAAGCGAGGTTTGATAACGGCTCCCATTCTCACCCTTCCAGATGGGACCGGAGAATTCACAGTTTATTGCGACGCTTCAGGCAGAGGATTGGGGTGTGTCTTGATACAGCATGGAAAGGTAATATCTTATGCGTCACGTCAACTCCGTGATCATGAAAAGAATTACCCGACCCACGACTTGGAATTGGCGGCGGTAGAGTTTGCTTTGAAGTTGTGGAGGCACTACTTGTACGGAGATAGAGTGAAGATCTTTACTGATCATAAGAGCCTGAAGTATGTTTTCACCCAGAAGGACCTTAATATGCGGCAGAGAAGATGGCTCGAGCTACTGGTAGACTATGATGTGGATTTGCAGTATCATCCCGGGAAGGCCAACGTTGTAGCAGATGCATTGAGTAGGAGAGCCGGAGTTTATCTCCTGACGGCACAACCAGAATTATTGGCAGATCTTCAGAAGATAGGAATTGAAGTGGTTCTTCCAACCAGTGTGGCATTGATGGCCAGTCTACAGGTTCAGTCCAGCATAGTTAAGAGAATCCGGGTGGCGCAGTCAACAGATTCCAAGATCCAGCGACTCAGAGCAGAGTGTGAAGCAGGAAGAAGGCCAGAGTTATGTATTCATGAAGACGGTACCCTTCGGCACGGTACTCGTCTTTGTGTACCCAGTGGTAATATCAGACAGGAAGTCATGGCAGAAGCCCACAGTTCACAGTATTCTATTCATCCGGGTGGCACGAAGATGTACCGTGATATTCGTCAGCACTTCTGGTGGAATGGTATGAAGAGGAAGATAGCCCGGTTTGTCTCTCGGTGTTTGGTTTGCCAACAGGTTAAAGCTGAACATCAGAGGCCCGCTGGACTTCTTCAACCCTTACCGATCCTAGAATGCAAATGGGAACATATAACCATGGATTTCATGACCGGATTGCCCAGATCTCCGGCCGGCAGAGATGCTATTTGGGTAATTATGGACAGGCTTACCAAGGTGGCACACTTTCTTCCATTCAGAGTTGGACAGTCGACGGCGCAGCTAGCAGAGATGTATCTCAGGCAGATCGTCAGGCTTCACGGTGTGCCAGTCAGCATCACCTCGGACAGGGATTCAAGATTCACCTCACAGTTTTGGCGTAGCTTACAGAATAGTTTGGGGACTCATCTTCAGTTCAGCTCAGCTTATCACCCACAGACGGATGGTCAATCAGAGCGCACAATCCAGACTCTTGAAGATATGTTGAGATCTTGCACCCTTGACTTCGGTGGTTCATGGGAGAATCATCTGCACCTGGTGGAATTCTCGTACAATAACAGTTATCAGGCCAGTATCCAGATGGCACCCTTCGAGGCTCTTTATGGCAGGAAGTGCAGATCCCCGCTAGCATGGGACAATGTCGAAAAGAGGCAGATACTCGGACCCGAATTGATTTCCCAGACGGTTGAAGTGGTCAGGAAGGTCAGAGATCACCTCCGAGTTGCCCAGGACCGCCAGCGCTATTGGGCCGATGCTCATCGGCGTCCCTTAGAATTTGCTGTCGGCGACCATGTATTCCTTAGGATCTCGCCTAACCGTGGCGTCATTCGCTTCGTCGTGCGGGGAAAGCTTAGTCCTAGGTATATAGGGCCGTTCGATATTCTGGAGCGAGTAGGAGATGTATCCTATCGTCTCGCTCTTCCGTCGTCGCTAAGTGAGGTGCATGATGTATTCCATGTGTCCCAATTACGACGGTATATTCCGGACCCGAGCCACATCCTAGACCATTCGGAATTGGTTGTTGATTCCAACCTTTCGTATGAGGAAAGGCCCGTGTCTATATTGGACCGGAGGGAGAAGACACTCAAGAACAAGACTATTAAATTAGTTCGTGTTGCTTGGGGTCATCACTCTCTAGGTGAGTCAACGTGGGAGCGTGAGGACGACATCCGATCGCGATATCCCTACCTGTTTGACTCGTGAGGTATAATGTCTTTTTATGCCTTACGTTTTCCCTTCCTTGCTTGCATTGTATGATTGTATGATTGAACTGCTTAGTGTAACTTGCCTGTGCTTAATATAGCTTGTCGTGACAATCTCTAGCTCCTTGATTAAATTCCGAGGACGGAATTCTTTTAAGGTGGGTAGAGTTGTCACCCTCATTCCCCGTATTTTTTGTATTTCGTATTTATACTCGTATCTGGATTTTGGCATATATTTTTATTTTTCTCAGCTTATGGAATTTCGGTATTTCTCGTATTTTGGGTTTTGGCATGGTTCGGTTTTAATTGGTTGGATTGGTTCGGTTTGGTTTGGTTTATGTGTTGGATCACCGTAACCTATGCTACCCCTCATCCCCACCACAACTTCCCCTCTTTATAACCCCCACCTACCACTCTCTCTCCTCATAACTTCCACTATTAAATTCCTTCTTCTTCTTCTTCTCCTTCCTCTACACAACTCTCCTAACCCTACGCAAGTGCACCTTGCCACTTCATGAGAGCCCTATTTTCTTGGTTCATTTGCTAGATTAGGACATGGTGATCAACATTAGAACTTGGTGTTTTGTGATTTGAAGTCTCCTTTGCTCTAGATCTAAGTTATTTCTATTTTCGGATTTTGCATGGTTTGATCTCTTTAAGTTGGATTTTCATGGGTTTTGGTGTTTCCAAGTGGAAGAGCATTCAATTCTACCCAAGTTGGAACTTTGGAAATCTGGATTTGGAGTTCGGATGGCCAAGTTATGATGCTTTGAAGCCTTGGGTTCATCCATGGTGTTCTTGCTGTTTGGAGAAGACAGTAAGCAGTGTGCAGAGCTATTTAGCTTACGCACCCTGAGCTACACGCGCTCTTTAGCGCTGCGTACGCAGGCTTGAGTACGCTTCCTGTTGGAAGCGTGTCTCCTTCAGCGTGCGTGACTTTCACGTACACTGTCTCCTTGAGTGTGCGTGACTTTTCACCTACGCTGCTCCCTTGAGCATGCGTGCCTTTTTACCTACGCTGCTCCCTTGAGCGTGCGTGACTTTTCACCTACGCTGCTCCCTGTAGCGTACGTGACTTTTCACCTACGCTGCTCTCTCAGCGTGCGTGACTTTTCACCTACGCTGCTCCCTGTAGCGTGCGTGACTTTTCACCTACGCTGCTCTCTCAGCGTGCGTGACTTTTCACCTACGCTGCTCCCTTGAGCGTGCGTGACTTTTCACCTACGCTGCTCCCTGTAGCGTGCGTGACTTTTCACCTACGCTGCTCTCTCAGCGTGCGTGACTTTTTACCTACGCTGTCTCCTGCGTGCGTGACTTTTGTACGTACGCTGCTCCCTTGACCCTTGCTTAACCCATTGGCTCTTGGAGTTTTGGTCTTATTTCTTTAAGCTTGGCTTTTCTATTGTCCTGTATATTGATATTTTATTGGATATTTTATGCCCATTTTATATCCTTACGCCTTTTGTCATGAACTTGATTTTACTTAATTTGTTTGGAATGACTGTTGTACATGGCATGGTATGACAAGGAACTAGCATAACACGACAGTGACCCGTAGTGGTGCACTCCTGACATGACCA